>CAMOHE010055585.1:0-43280 GCA_946598075.1 Artocarpus hirsutus
CATTGTGGGCCAAGGTTCCGTTCGGCTGTCAGATGCAATCATCTTACAATCAATGTTATATGTCCCTGGTTTAGATTGTAATTTAATTTCCATCAACAAGCTGACTAAGGACCTAGGCTGCGTTGCTAAATTTTCTCCTCATTTGTGTGAATTACAGGAGCAAAGATCGGGGAAGATGATTGGGACTGCTAGAGTGGAAGGCGGACTTTATTTCTTTGGAGATGATGGATATGCTGAGAAACAAGCACTAAATACCGAGAGTACATCCTCTTCTATGTCTAGTAATGATGTAAAAAGATTGTGGCACAATAGGTTAGGCCATCCGAATTTTCTTTATCTTAAACGCTTGTTCCCAAAATTGTTTATCAATAAAAATCCAAATTCCTTTTGCTGTGAATTCTGCCAATTGGCAAAGCAATCTCAAACATCATTTCCACCCAAAGCTTACAAAGAGTCTCGCCCATTTACCTTGATCCATAGTGACATCTGGGGTCCCTCTCGTGTTAAAAATATCTCTAGAAACCGGTGGTTCATAACATTTATTGATGATCACACAAGAGTTTGTTGGCTCTACCTCCTTAAAGAAAAATCTGAGGCAGGAAAAACATTTCAAACGTTTCACTCCATGATTAAAAATCAGTTCCAAACATCAATTCAGATATTTCGTACGGATAATGGAAAGGAGTACTTTAATTCTCTTTTGGGTGATTATCTAGCAACTAATGGGATCATACACCAAAGTTCCTGTCCTGACACACCACAACAAAATGGTGTCTCAGAACGGAAAAACCGTCATCTCCTTGAAGTCACTAGGGCTCTAATGTTCACTATGAATAGACCAAACTACCTTTGGGGTGAAGCGGTCTTGACAGCCTCACATCTTATCAACAGAATGCCTTCTCGAGTGTTAAACTTTAACTCACCTTTATCAGTTCTGTTGAAAACCTATCCCTCATTTCGACCACTTTCTAATTTACCCCTCAAAACGTTCGGGTGTAGTGCTTTTGTCCATATACCTAGTCAACACCGATCCAAACTTGAACCCAAGTCAGTCAAATGTGTGTTTATCGGATATTCACCCACTCAACGTGGATTCAAATGCTATTCACCCACACTCCGCCGCATGTTTGTGTCTATGGATGTGTCATTCAATGAGTCTCAACCCTATTTTTCTAAGCTTCCTCTTCAGGGGGAGACATTCAGCGAATATGAGCCTTGGGAACCACTTCAGTCAGACATTGATGCCTCCTTGCAGTCTTTCTCAACTCCTCTTCCCATTGTGTTCCCCACGGATTGCCTAGACACTGATATTCCAGAAACAAGGGAAAGTCCCTCATCTCGGTCTCCCTCAACTGAGTCTCGATTGAAATCTTTAAGTCCAAGTCCATCTTCTCGGTTAAACCAACCTAATTTGCTTGTTTACTCACAAAGAAATCATCCTCAGAGAAATAATAACCCTAAAGCTCAGCCATCTCAAGAATTGGAACCAAACCTTGCTCCTAGCCCGGAGATATTTGAGCCCGAGACCCATGGTCAAGAATTTGCCCCTACTAGTATCACAGATATGTCTGCTGGTGACTTATACTTACCTATTGCCTTCAGGAAAGGCACAAGATCGTGTACTCAGCATCCTATTTCAAGGTTTGTCTCATATGCTAAACTGTCCCCTGGATTTCAAGCTTTTACTGCATCTCTATCCAAGACGGAAGTTCCAAAAAATATACAGGATGCACTTGCAGATAGAAACTGGAAGCAAGCTGTGTTGGAAGAAATGGAGGCTTTAGAGAAAAATGATACCTGGGAAATTGTTGAGCTACCTAAAGGTAAGAAGATTGTTGGGTGTAAATGGGTACTCACGGTTAAGTACAATTCAGACGGAAGCATCAGCAGGTATAAAGCCAGGCTCGTGGCCAAGGGATTTACTCAAACCTATGGCATAGACTATCAGGAGACGTTTGCCCCTGTAGCTAAACTTAATACCGTGAGGGTACTACTGTCATTAGCAGCTAATCTCGACTGGCCACTCCAACGATTGGATGTAAAAAATGCTTTTCTTAATGGTGACCTACATGAGGAAGTCTATATGGATTCTGCACCAGGGTTCGAAAAGGCTCCCCATTTGGCATGCAGATTAAAAAAATCACTCTTATGGACTCAAACAATCTCCAAGAGAGTGGTTTGAAAAATTTATTCAAGCTGTGAAGAGTCGGAGGTTTTTCAAGCACAAACTGATCATACACTCTTCTTCAAGCATTCTAGAGAAGGAAAAGTTGCTATTTTGATAGTATATGTGGATGACATTATCATGACAGGAGACGATCAAGAGGAACTCAGTAGATTGAAGGAATACTTAGCAGGTGAATTTGAACTCAAGGACCTCGGGACTTTGAGGTATTTCTTGGGCATGGAGGTTGCAAGGAGTAAGGCGGGGATTATGGTCTCTCAAAGGAAATACGTGTTCGATCTTCTACAAGAGACAGGAATGCTGGGATGTAAAAATGCCAATACTCCCACAGTGCCAAATAATAAACTTGATAGTGAAGGTGGTGAAGAAGTGAATCGTGAGCAATACCAAAAACTTGTCACGAAATTGATCTATCTTTCTCACACAAGACCGGATATTGCGTTTGCCGTGAGCGTGGTTAGTCAATTTATGCATTCACCAAAGAAGAAACACCTTGAAGCGGTCCACCAAGTATTAAGGTACTTAAAAGGTACACCAGGAAGGGGACTATTTTTCAAAAAGGGAGATCACAAGTTAATTGAAGTTTATACAGATGCAGATTGGGCAGGCTCTACAGTCGATAGAAGATCTACGTCGGGATATTGTACTTATCCATGGGGAAATTTAGTAACTTGGAGAAGTAAAAAACAAACAGTTGCTGCTAGAAGCAGCGCTGAAGCAGAATTTCGGGCATTAGCTCATGGGATATGTGAAGGAGTTTGGCAAGAAAGGTTAATGGATGAGTTGAAAATGCCTATGGAAACACCAATAAGGATTTACTGTGACAAAAGGCTGCTGTAAGTATAGCACGGAATCCAATACACCACGACCGCACCAAACATGTTGAAGTTGACCGCCACTTCATTAAGGAGAAGATCGACAATGGAAGAATTTGTTTGATGTATGTTCCAACTAGAGAGCAAACTGCCGATATTCTTACAAAGGGACTTCATAAGCCGTCACGAGGATTTAGTTAACAAGCTGGGAATGCATAATATTTACATACCAGCTTGAGGGAGAGTGTAGTAATATCCTCGGGTAGTTTGTTTTTTAGGAAGTTATTCTTGATTTTATTTGTTTGTTACTAGATTTGCTAAGAAACCGAATCTATAGAATAATGGCATGCGAGCCAAATATTTAGGAATATCCTAAAAATATCTAGAGTTAGTTAGTTTCCCTGATTTTTAGGAGAATAGGATTCTGCTCAGTTCCTATATATATATATGTATTCATTTGTTTGCAAATAATCAATCAGAAAAATTATTCCTGAAACAGTTTTAATATTGATTTACTTATTTATTTTAATTGGATTTTTTTTTTTTTTAATTTTTTGGGAAAAGAAATCCAGTCTGCATCTGACTGATTGAAATGGAAAATCTAAACTAATCCAGACTTAAATACATTGCAATCTATTGAGGTAATTGAGCAGTATAAATAAAAGTGAGAACTGTTTCAGGGTAACCGTGATGTAGGTTTGAATAAAGTAGTTTAGGCAGCAAGGTCTTGAGAAGGATGATATTCTATGACAAGGGAATAGTAGGAAAAAATAATATAATGAGTGACAGAGAGAGAGAGAGAGATGAGATGGTATAAGAAATGGGGAGAGATAAAAGAATCAATTTGTATTGTAGATGAGTAACTAAAAAGAGAAATAAACTAAAGAATTCAAGAGGGCAGAGGAAGTTAAGGAGAGGAGTGTTAAAATCAAGGAGGGGGCTTAGAGCTGATATTTCCGCCATGGAGGGCCAGTGAAAGTGGAACTTTAGGGCAAAGGGTGTGTATGAAAGGGAAAAAATTGAAAAAAAAAAAAGATGTGTTTAAGTATACATGGTAATCTTCCATATTTGGTATGGTATATTAACTGTATATTCGATTTAGATAGATTTTTCTATTTGTCTAATAAAAGGCCCTATCAGAATTTGTTTTTGTCTTCTTAAACCAAACTAAAGGAGCATTAATGGGCTGGTTCAGTTGATTTTCTCATTTCTAATTTCTTGCGCTCCTGATTTGCTTCTCGGGTTATTTATGCCTGTTAGCGTTCATACATTTGTCTGATTATTTTCAAGCTCAGTTCTGATCTGATTTGCATTGTTGTATTGTTGATTCATGTCAGTTTTCCTTATTTTTAGCGGTAATATATTCCAGATAAGTATTGTGGGGAAAGATGGTCAGCGATATTTGATATTTTGGTGGGTTCTGTGCGGATAATTTCCCAATTGCAGTGCTTGTGAAAGGATTTGTTGGTTTGTGGTTATAGCTTCTGTCATAAGATAAGTTTATGGGCTAAGTGGCACCCATTTCCCCCGTTGAAATCAAGTATGGAGGAGATCAGAGGCTTAAATATTTGTTAGGCTTGTTGTCCTTAGAATAGAGGGGTGAAAAAGAGAAAAGTTAGTAGCCTTATTTTGTGCCCATGAAGATATTATCTTGTGTGTTGTTAAAACTTGGAAAACTGAAGAAATCTTTGCCGTCATTCTATGTTTTACTAAATGTACATACAAGTTTAGGTCTGCCGATGGTATTTAAAATATTTATATGGTTTTCAAGCCATTCTTTTGTTTGTGTTTTTGTGTGCGTCTCTCTCTCTCTCTCTCTCTCTCTCTCTATATATATATATATATATATATATATTTGTCAAGACACTCTTTTGTTTGTGTTTTTGTGTGTCCGTGCGTCTATAAATGTAGATAAGCATATTTATATCTATATATTTGGGAAGAGTTTTCAGTTCTTGTGCTTTTTTGTGTTCTGTTCATATCATTAGATCCAAAGGAATGTCTTTAGAAGTCAAACGTTTTCTGATGTTTTCCTCAACTTGTATAGAAATAAGTAACTTGAGCTGAGAGAAAATAATTATTATCTGTGGCACGATGGCCTGGTCTTCTTGTCTTTTGCTTTTGTTAGAATTGTTTGATGAGATAGTCTCACAAGGCGAGTTAATAATGCTATGTTGATGGATTTCTCCTCCCATTTTATTTTCTTTCGTCTCTGTCCCTTTCTCCTTTCCCACACACCTTAAGGATTCCCCTTGTTCCTTAATTTTTCTTAGGGATTCTGCTTATTTCTTAATTTTTCCTCCCTGGCTTAAAAAAATTTTGTTTTGTGTCTCTGTGTGTGTATTTTGATAAGAAACTGAATAACTTTTATCCATAAGGATTAAAAGTAGAAAAAATTTTGGACTTAAAAAAGTAAAATGCGTTGCTGTAATCTTGCTTTTGTTCCACTTAAACATCATGTTGATACGTGTCTTATGCAATAGGATTTGGGCAAATAGGCAGTCAGCTGCTAGGTCAAAGGAAAGGAAGATGCGGTACATTGCCGAGCTTGAAAGAAAAGTTCAGACCCTGCAAACTGAAGCAACCTCACTGTCTGCCCAGTTGACTCTCTTGCAGGTAAAGTATAAATACTTGGCGGAAAATTTTCTTTATGGTTGAAACTAGAATATGATTCCGTAGCTTGGGTGTCTATTGGTAGAGACTAGCCTACAGTTATCTTAGATAATCTACAAATTGTTGATCAGTGAGTGTTCTCTCCATGTGTGTATTCTCTGAGCAGCGAGATACAAATGGTCTGACAGCAGAGAATAGTGAATTGAAGTTGCGCTTGCAAACAATGGAGCAACAGGTCCACTTGCAAGATGGTGAGAATCCCGCCTCCCTTCTCTTTTTATTTTTTGCCCCTTTCCTGGGCTAATCACTATTGCCTGTTTCTGATTGCTTCCTTTTTGCCATGATTGTTTTTCCCTGTAAAATCTCGAGAAAAAAAAGGATATGATCTTTATCTTCTGGTATATTGTTAGGGTGTAGGACATTTCCCTAACATGAATCGTTTGTAAAGCAAGACCTGGATGATAAATCATTTGTAAGGCGAGACCTGGATGATGGAATAAATAAATGCTTCCATTAATTGTTTGCTTATGATAAAGTTAAAAGCGGCAAACATAGTTAATTAAGGGTCCAAAAAGGCGTAGCCCATAGGTCATTTTTACACTGTCTTTCCTTAGAACGTGCATTCAATTGTTTTTTTTTTTTCATGTGTTAGAAAACCTGATTACAAAGTTCTAACTTAGATTGCAATTTTAGCTCATATTTGCTGACCCTTTGGATTGTGCCAAAAACATAGGAGTCATGCAAGCCTGAAACCTTTCAATTTCTAAATGTGTGCACTTGAATTAAAGATGACCAGGATAGTTATGGTGTTTGAAAGATATTTTCGTGGCTGTTTCACCTCTTTCTTGTAAAATTGAACCATCCTTGCAGTGTTGTTTTCTATCTTCCCTATTCTGAATGCCAAATCCATATTAGATTCTGTGTAAGTTTGAACTTTCTAGGAAGTATGAATTAATTGTGTCTAATTTATTGGTTTTGCACAGGTATGCATAAGTGCCTGCGAGGTCATTTAAACTAATTCATATCCTATTTTAATCTTGTACGAGTGGAATATGAATAAAAAATGCTTGCTTGATCTTTCAAGAATAAATGCAAAACAAAAATCCTATCTTGAACTTGCATGACTGTACTATGAAATAAAAATCATTCTTAAATATTTCCTTCCCCTTGTATATTCTAATTAGCATATCACTCTGTGGTTGATGACAAAGCCGACAAGTTCCAAATTGTTTCCCTCTCACTTTAACCTCTTTCTTTATTAATAGCTCAACTAAGGAAGATTCTTTTTCTCCATGGAGGCACCCTTTTTTTTTTCTGGGATAAGAAACTGCAGAATTTTATTAAATGAAAAAAGGAAAGAAAAGAACAACAGGGGACAAGGAGTGCGCCAAAACAAAACACTTAAGGAAACAAAATAAATCATTGCAAAATTGAATCCCAATCCCTCAATAAATCAGAGAAAGAATAAGAATTAAAGTCGTTAACTTGAGAAGGCCAGAGAGCAAGCCAAAACCCATTTCTCTCCCAAACTTCGCTAGAATCTCCCTCTATATCAAAAATCCTATTGTTCCTCTCTAGCCACAAACGCAAGTTGTTGAAATTTTCCACAGCTTCCTGCTGATTTTACTCCTGCCGTATAAAAATTCACCATTGAAAAGATCCACAACTCTATTAGTAATCAGCCATGAAATCCCAGTAACTTCTAGCATTCGGTTCCAAATATTCAGTAGGCGCCTCTATGCAACTATAATTTAATTTTAGTTGCCTTGATAAGAGGACAAGCAGCAGGTTGCCACTCTGTTTGGCCTCTTACCTAATCTGGCATTGTACTGACTCATGCTTGGATTGTGGGAATGTTGCTAATCCCATCTCTGCATGTGTAGCTGGTTAACTGAACCTAATTATTGACGAAATACGATGCCCAAGAAAGTGAATCCAGAATGCTAATTTAGCACTCAGGCCTGTAATTTGTAAACCTTATGATCTAGGCTTTCTAAAGATTGTGTGGTCCAGTAGGCACCACAGTTTCAAACACAAATTCAAACTGGAAAAAAAAAAAGAGAGACAGAGCATGGGAAAATTTTAGTTCTTGACTAGATGAGGGCACCAATTCCTCAGGCTAGCCCTCACTCTTCAGAAGTTTCCTAGGTGTTAGAATCTGAACAGCTGCAGCATGACAGAATGGAGTGGTTCATTTCTCTTTTTCTTTGTCCTGTGCCTTCATTGTTTAAAGAGGAGACACCAGAAATAGTGGTTTTGTAGCAAAAGTGGTTTTGTTGATGGCTTCACTGATGCCTTTGTTGATGTCGTTTTGTTGGACTTGGAGCTGATGATCTACCTTCCTTGGTTCTTTGTATCTAGTCTAGGATTAACAATGTTCTTCTCTAACTTGAAATCCCATGTAGGATGTTCAAGGTTATATTTTTATGTTTTGTTTTACTTCCATCTGGTTGGTTGGCCTATCTGCTTGATGATGACACAAGGGATGAGGCTGTTCAAGACTCATTATATGTAGGTAGAAATTGTGAAGCAATAATTACCACTTGATAGAGTGTTTGGAAATCAAGTTGGAATTTAAATGAGCTTTATATTATAGCAGTTGGAACGTTGGCGTTAGAACTTGGTTTCCAAACACGCTAGTAAGTTATATGGAGGAACACAGCAATTATATCCCCAACTTGGTAATGTATAACATTGCTTTTTATTTTTCTGGCAGCATTGAATGATGCCCTCAAAGAGGAAATTCAACATCTGAAAATAATGACCGGGCAGGTGCTCCCGAATGGTGGACCTATGATGAACTTTTCCTCTTTTGGAGCTGGGCAGCACTATTATCCGAACAGTAATGCCATGCATACTCTTTTAACAGCTCAGCAGTTTCAACAGCTCCAGATCCATTCTCAGAAGCAGCATCAGTTTCAGCAGCAGCAGCATCAACTGCATCAACTGCAGCAGCAACAGATGCAACAGGAACAACAGCAGCAGCAGCAGGCACAGCAACAACAAGGTGGGGACCCGAAGATCAGAGGAACCGTGTCTTCTCCAAGTCAGAAAGAAACTGCACCAGATGTCATTTCATCCGCGATGACAGACTCTTGAAGACAAATTTGCAGCTGAGAAAATTAATCATGCCAGTTATTGTTCAAATTAGTAGTTCTGTCACCATTTAGGAACACATACCTTTTTCCTTTTCCCTTTTGGCCGTTTAGAGAGGTACGTTAATATATACTACATTTTTTGTAGGTTGCTCAAGACATGCTCCTAGTTCAAGATTGAATTATTATTGTTACACATGTTTCGGTTGGCATAGTTGTAGCACCTTGTGGTCTTTAGTTCTGTTACATTTAGATATTGCAGATTTGTTTTCAGCTGCGCATTTTCAGAGTCTCCTTATGGAGATTAGGTTATCATGTTTATCTCATGATTACTTAGGATATTCAGTTGAAGTTTGTCTTATTATTTCGATTTCTCTATAGTTTAGTTACTGTAAACTATTTCTCTATAAATAGTTAACACAGAGTTTAGAATTGAAGTTCTTTGGATTTTGTTATTGTTGTTACACATTTTGTTTTAATTTTTTTTCCCTTAGGGCTCGTGCACAGATCCTCCGTTCCTATTCCATGGTTTCATTTCTCTTCTTGGTTCGCTTTTCTATCTAGACTACCTCCTCTCTCTTGGTTCTACGTCAGCTGGCGTAAGACGTTATCATTTCTTTTGTTCATTATAATAAAAACAAGAATAGGAAAAGTATCTTCACTCTGAAAAAACCCTACCCTGATCCCGAGCCACTATTGCCACCGGTAAAGGTTGTCGTTGTTAGTAGAAGACAGCGTTGCCGCTAACAACCTTTGAAGGGGTCGCGTCACTCTTAAGTTCACAACACCTCACAATAATGCAGATGGAGCTTTGTGATACTTCATCTCACACTTCATAGTCGTCCTGCCTTTGCTACGTCGCCCAAAGTAGGTGAAGGATGGATAGTTTCTTTCTTTTTTCCTTTTTTTTTTTATTATTAACCCTCAAATTTAGGTCTCTCTTATTTATCTCTAAATTTTAAAGATCATTGCTTTATTATCTTAAACTTTCAATTCTTTTCATTTTGCCCCCTCTATCCAATTTTCTGTCAAAATGGACAAAAATAGACCCAAGTGAGTTATAAGTGGGTGTTCTCTAAGGGCAAAAACGACATTTTATTAGTCCCAAGTAAGAATTATTACTTACAATCTCATTTAGAAATTAAGGAAAAAATAATTTTGGATTTTAAATTTAGGGTTTTGCTATGTCAAGGGTAAGAAGGGCATTATAAAGCTATAAATAGTTTCAACAATCCCCATATACACTTCGTGTGACTATCGCTTTTGACGAGAAATTAAACAGAAAGGACAAAGTGAGAAAATTAGAAGTTTGAGGTAATAAAAGAGACAAAATGAGAGAAACCTTAAAATTCAAAGGCCTTTAATGTTAATTTCTTTCTTTCTTTATTTTCTTTTTTTCCGGTAGAAAATTGATTATTTCCCTCCACCCTGTATAAATTAAAACATTTTTAAAATCTTACTAAAATTATAATAAGAAATAACATTTCTAAATCTTACTAAAACAATAATAAGAATTATAATATGAATTTGTCTTATAATTTTAGTAGACGTGTTGCCAACCTTTAACTTTGGCTGGGGAGTGCACAAATATTAAAAATTATGGTGCTTGGGATAAGAGTTATAACTCATAATTTGAACTTTAACAATTATAACATGTAAGCGCTTTATACTATAGAGAGTTTGAAACCAAGGACAATCTTGTGACTTAGGTCTAGCATACTCCGGCAGATTTTCAGATTCAAAAATTTTAGGGCCCCTTAACGCAAGTGAGGAAAAAAGACGGCAGAAAATATGCACGTCAATTGCCACACACAAGAAATAAATAAAAGATGGAGAAAGGGAGTATCGTACACAACAAACAATCTGTAGTAACTTTTGGCTTCTTAAAGGTGCCTTCTTTCACTATTTAAAAAAAAAAAAAATTGTTCTCCAATGGAAGGAATTCTGAGAGAAAATGAGTTTCAATCATCTACAACTAGAATAACAAGAATTCTGTAAGGTCTTCTAGTACATGAAATTGCTCTGCTCACATGGAGGTTAGCTACTATGCAAGATTAATTGTATGTCACTACTTCTATTGTGTCAAGGATATCGTGATTATTACGATCACAACGACAGAATCAGCCCTTTAGGTGGTCAGACTGCAGGAGTCGCACTGTCCCAGTGAAAATCAAAAGCAAAGACACCGATTTTCATATCCCTACACTTGACAAATATAATTCATGGCTTTCCAGCTGTTCCTCCAACCCTTAACCAGAGACATTATGCGACTTATTTCATTTTACTAGTTCTGTTTCTTTCCTAGCAAAGAGAAACATGAATTAGTAATTAAAAATGTATCCAATCCTGTGTAGAGAGGTGGGAACATCGAAATGACAAAACCCCATCTGGTTTTGGATAATGAATTGGATGGTGTAATTTTGCAACCTGCATTGCATGAAAGTGCAAAATCAACCTTTATTCTCCCTGAAATAATTTTACTTGCAGGTCTCCAGTTGAATATCTTCGATATTTTGTATATTGCTGCCGCAACGGTGAGAACTACAACATTCATAGATGTTATGACGAGAGGATCTTGAGGAAGCTTTTAGATACTAACAAGGCAATGACAATAACAAGACATTTAATCGAATTTTGCAGTTGATAAAACCTTTTTTCTTTTTTTCCCGAGAGTAAAAGCAAAATAATATACTTAGGTTAAAGCTTAGTAGATAATATTATATAGTTTGAAAATATATAATAAACAACATATTATAAGAAATATTATAAGAAATCGAGTAATATCTTGTAAGAAATTAAAAACAAAAACCTTAAAATGCCCTTACTTTTTTATCTTCTATAATATTTACTAGAAAATATCGTTTTTATTGTGTAATATAAAAATTTACCAACGACTTTGTAAGCGCCGTTGGTCGAGAAATATAATATTGACAACAAAATATCGTACTTATCATGTAAATACAAAAATTTATCGGTGACTTCGTCAGACCGCTGATGACTGAAAAATAAAATATTTGTCGTGAAATACTGTATTTACCATATAATATAAACCAATAGCTGAAAATATAATATTTATCAAAAAATACTATATTTGCCACAGAAATACAAAAATTCACTAACGACTTTACTAGAGCGCCGAACATTGACAAACATCAATGGCAGCACTGCTGACACCAGCAGTCGAAAAATAGAGAATTTAGCATAACACATTCATAATTTTTCCAAGCTAGAACAATAACAATTTTCATAGCAACAATTTCATAGCAAAAAAAAAAAAAAAACAAAAATAATGTACTGATTTTGAGCTGCCGTTGCACCGCCACTGTTGCGCGGCCGCTCCAGCCACGAGCTGCCTCCATCTGACAACATTGCCATCTCTGAAAGACTTGTCGTTCACCAAACAACACCATAAACTAGCGATCTCGGCCGGAAGTCGTCGGATCTTAGTTGGCACGACGTCGTTCTCCATTGCGGGCCTGAAGATTTGCTCCTCGAAATCCTCTGTCACTCGAGATCTCACAGCATGTCGACGGCGATGGAGAAGATCATGGCTAACGGAGACGAACAATGCGATTCACGATGTGAAGAGACCTGACAGAGCAGATCTCGAATCGCTCTATCATTCTAGATGACAGTGATGCAGTTCAAAACTCGGCCGTGTCGCGATCGTGAGGAGAGAGAAAGGACTGTTGAAGCTCATTGTGAAGGCAGTGGTTCTGATCATCATCTCCGTCAGAAGCACACCCTCCACTCATCGAAGATACTCCTCAGGTGTTCAGAGCTCATTCTATAGGTGGTGGCGTCGGAGCTCGGTTGTGTGCAGTGGATTTCCTAGCCGGAGGAAAACTGTGGAGGTTCGGGAGAGAGAAAGGGAAAGGCAGAGAGAGCAGAAATTTTTATCTTGAAAATGGGTAGAGGTGAATTAATAGAGGTATTTTGGGCATTTTATGTTTTTAAAATGTTACTTGCTATTATTTACACATTCATCAGTCGAATAGCAAAAAAAACTGCTTTTTCTTACAATTTGTGTACTTTTTGTAGAGAAAATTATCTTCCGTTGATGAAAAAACAAAAGAAAAATAATCACGTACAAGGGAAGGAGGACATGGGATCCACAGTGTTGAAGGTGAGCTCGGCGTCACCACCGAGGAGCCAAACTCCAGGTGGTCGACACAACAACTCGGTAAAGGTCCGTGGAGCTCATAACTGACCCCGATCACGCTCGGTGTATTGTTCAAGCTGCTCCTCAAGGCTCCTTCATGCCGCACCTCCTCAGGGTGCCTCCTTGGACCCAACATCAACTCGGGTCGGACTATCGTCCCTTTTAAGTAGGTTGCTACTCGCTATTACTGGCCCACAAGTGGCAAATAACTCACCGTCGGATGCGAGCTCATCTACCGATGGAGGGATGCGACACTTGTCACTTGCCATCTGACACTCCATGATGTGACACCTGGGTCATAGGCGAAACCCACCTAACACCTGGTCCAAGTGGTAACCAATAAATAGGATGCATTTATTGCATTCTACAAGCAAGCAAGCTCCTTCCCAATGAACTAGTTCCCAACCTCCGTCGAGCACCCTCTGCCTTGAGCATCGGAGAGCCCTTGTCTTGTTTACCAACTAACCCGCCTTCGAGGCATCCCTCCTCTTGTTGCAGGCCGACCAGACCAGGCAGAGGCGAACGGGAAAGAGCTGAGCACCGTGCGCAGCCACACGTGGTGTTGGTACGACGCTAGTGTAATGACTGAGAAAAATCCTAGAATTAAATAATGTAATTTATATATTTAAATCAATGATTTTCCTCGAAACATTATGTATGAACTTTGTGAGTAAAGAATTTATGAAATTAATATACGAATATTCCAAAAATTCTATAATGGATTCTATAGTTAAGTTAATTAACTATCGAAATTCAATAAATGAATTGATAAATTCAACTGTTACTAAGATGGAAGAATTTATCTGTAAAGGACTTGAGAAATTTAACTATGAGAATTTTCAAGTACAATAATAAGTTAGCAGTATATCGAGAAACACTCTAACGTGAATTAGATCCTTAATTGCCAAATTAGTCAAAAATGGAGCTACGCGAGTAGCCGTAACGACAGAAAATATTATGCAAACTCTGATAGTGACACTGTTAAAAACTATGTTATTACAGAGTTTAGATACTAAAAAAGTCACATTTAGATTTTTATTAAGTTTAAAATAAATTTTTAGACTTAATGCAGTCAAAAACGATATGCGATTAAACTTTGATTGTTATCGGTTCATACTGTGATTAGCGTGTCATAGTATTTGCAGAAATAGGAGAGGATTGGTCAAGTAATAAAATTTCCTATCAGCTATGTTAATTATTACTAGCAGTATAAAATTTACCTGCTTAAGCTTTTCTTACAAGAAAAGCCAAAAATACCCATAAAATGTGCTCCTATTATCATCATTGTACCTTAGGTGATCAACTAAGTTTTACCTAACACACCACCTCACCTCATGATGGCACCAACTTTGGGGAATTGTCAAGCTTAGTTTAAGTCAAATTTGTCTTGTTTCCATTTGTTTCCACCGAGCAAGCAAATTATAAAGAAAAAAAAATCTTGCTTTGTCTTCATTTGACTCCACTTTTTCCACCAAGTGAGTTTATTTCTTCTCAATTGCCCTTTTTTTTTTCTTTTTCTCCACTTCCACCGAGACATCAAGTGGAAGGAAGAAGCCAAAAAACAAAAAGAAGAAAATTCCACTACCATTACTTTTCCACCTCATGATGGTGTACTTGGCAATTGATTAAACCAAAGCCAACACTCCACCTCTACCAACTAATCAAGGCTTAAAAAATAAAAGAAGAAGGGGACATCATGGCTACCAACGTGCATGGTGGTGATTTTCTTGATTTGGAGGCAATCTTTGTGATTCAAATCATTTAGAAAACAAAAGGACATCATGGCATTAATATAGGATGAGACTAGTAGTACAACCACTCTTGCCTACCCCACTATTCTTGACTTCACAAGTATGGAAATCAAGCAAAGTTATACAAAAAAAAAATTGTGGAAATCAGCCCCTTGGTGTAGCCGGTTTCCCTCCTCAATTTAGACCCCAAAATATTGCTTTTAAGTCCCTTTAACAAGTGTCTATAAAAGCCCATGGGTGAGAATGAGATTTTTTCTTTTCTTCTTTTCCCTCATAAACTTCCAAGGAGTTGTTTCTCTCTTCTCTTTCCACTGCTGCCGTGTGGCTTCCACCACTTTCTAAAAAAATTGTTCAAATCAAACTCTCAAGATCACAATCAAGAGCAAGCTTAAGAATAAGAGTGATTGGAGGTTTGTAGGTAAGCAAGAATATTTTGGTTTTCAACTAGTTCATGATTAGTAGTATTAGAGTTTTGATTAAACTCTAAACTTTGATATTTTCTTAGTGAAAGCTCAAGATTTGTCATGATCAATGTTCAAGGATCCAAGGAGTTAACCATCTTCCACACTCTAGGTAAAGTCATCAATTTATATACAAAAAAAAAAAAAAAAAATTGCATCTTTATGTGCAAGTCATGAACGTTTAATTTTTAGTGCTCAAATATGCCTTATATGTTGATTAACTAAAAGGAGTTAAGAATGTTAAATATCTATAATCATGCCAGTAAGATCATGGGAAATGCATGTTTAATTTAATCCCAAAAATTTGATTAAGATGGTTTGTAATAAGTATTGTGTGTTGATTGAGTTAGTTGATGCTTGTATGTGATGTAAGAGTTTGTCAAGGCATGTTAGGATTATGCTTGTGCAAATTGTGGTTTGTTGAAAAATTTTCTACAAACTTTGAACATGTAAACGGAGGCCTTAGGATCGATTTTTAAAACTTTACCGAACACAAGACTTTTAGCTTTTGTCGTTTTGTACAAAATCCCGTGACTGTAAAAAAACACAGTTTTGACTCTAAATAGGCCTACCGAATAGTTTTTATGGACTGCCTAAACAGTCCCAAAAATTGCCAAAAAGGCAACCCAAAAACTGCTTAATGCAGTTTACTTAAACTGCCCAAAACAGTTCCAGCACTGCTGGAACTGTTTTGTCAATTTCGAATGACTTCAAATTTGAATTTTATGTTTCACAAAACACAAAAGTTTAAGATTTCGACGAGACGAACAACTGTCATGAAGAAATTTTTTTCAAAATCTGCCTCTAAAATACAGTTATCGGCAGTTTTCTAAAACAGTCCAAAAACTACATTTTGCGCAGAAAATTGTTTTAATGTTTCAGGTTGATTCAAGGCCGAACTACAATTTTCATTGAACATAAAAGTTTTAGATTGCAGTAGAATGAAGAACTTTTATGAAGAAATTTTTATGAAAATTCATTTCTAAATTGGACTTAAAAATAGTCAAAATTTTAATCGGTAAACTTTTAAAGTTTTAATCAGAAAAACAATTTTTGTCAAAATAAATGGTAATTGGGACTTTAGAACAAGCAATAAAATCATTAAAGCACACATTTAAAAACAAGTGACTTTTACGAGGAGAGAAATTCAAATGAAAAACTGTATTAATAAGCGATTTCATATAAATCTTCCAAAATTACTCCATCGGTACCAATTTTTACAAACAAAGATCGCGTAACCTTAAAATTTGATTTTTTACTAAACCAAGAAATTAAAATACTTTTGAAAGGTTATATAAGTGCAAGATTTAGTGGATTAATAATTTCAGGTGCTATTTTGTACAACGATTTTTATTTGAAATTCCAAACTAAACGTGTAAGAAATTCAGGAATGAACTTTAATCATTTTCAATTGAACATTAAATTTGCAAGTGTAAAAACCCGATGCGATCGAACTTTAATGCCACAAGGTAAGCCATGGGTCCAACGCTTGTTTTGGTCTAAAATGTCACTTGATACATAACCTATCGGTAGAATCTATAAGACGTCATAATGTTATTATAGGGCGTATGGACTTAAAATAAATTACGAGCCCATGAAACAAATTTAAAATAAGCCCAATTAGGACTTAAGAATCATGAATTTAAAAGTGACTAGTTTAGTATATTAATGTCCCATGGTATAAATGACGATAGATAATTAATTAATTATTGTGAAATTAATTAATTATCAACATAGATATGAACAAATGGCAATTAAGGAAAAGCTTGAATATTATGAGGATTTAGTAAAATTAATCCTTATAATAGAAATGGGACAACTCATGACTGGTTGATAAAGGAATTCGCGATCTAAAAAAATGATCGAATTCTTATGGTTATGCTAAGATTCAATAGCCTAAAATGGGAAATTCTCACACACTCTTAATGGGTGTTTATACAGATTTATTCAGTAGTGAAAGAGGAACTCTGAATTGATAGGGGAGTCTACTTCACTAATACAGGTAAGTAGGAATCTCGCCTACAATATGAATAGTTTTAAAAATAAATTAATTTTAAATATTTTCATAAAATTTATGAAAATGCATGATTAGTGATTTGTGACACTGTTATATGTTATGATGTGATATGTTATGTTATGACATGATGTGAAATGCTATGATAATGATGATATGATTAATGTGTGATGTATGCAATATTTAAATTATATTGTTTAATCACCTTCAAGTTAAGTATGTTTATGATTTACGATTCATGAATTATGAAATTGTGATGTCATGTAGTGATAAGTCATACTGCATACACACAAGTGAAACTTAAGACAAGTTAAGGGTGTCGTACCAACCTCCCGACCCACGGGGAGGCTCCATGTTAAAGTAATGAATGATCTTGGTGTCATTGGGACCTCGCGAACCCTAACTTCCCAAGTCTTGCGCGCAACTGGTACGATCACCTGGGCCCAAACAGTAAGTTAAGATAAAGTTTGAATAATTGAGCATAAAATAAATCAATAAGCAAGCATAAAACGATCATGCATTGATTTATCAAATGATCTTTAAATTGTTTTGCGAGTTGAACTTCCTACTTACTGAGCGAAAGCTCATTTAAGTGTGTTCATGCTGTAGGTACGAAACCTGTCAGCATCACTTGACTGGGCAGTGGTGAGCGGCGGACGAATGATGGAGATGGGAATGGATACCGCTCACACAAATGTGTCATTTTCGCATTTTTAAGTTTTACAAAATTATGCATGTTTTTATTTTACAAAATTAAGTATGCATTAAAGTGTAAATAAGATTATGTATGCATGTTTTTTTGGAAACCAGGGTTGTAGTCGTACGATCCTGGTCTATAAAACGTTAAGATTTAAAAACGTCGTATAAAAAAAATGCAACAAATGCGCATGAATTTTTAAGTAAGAAAATTATAAGATCATTTAGAATAAGAAATGATTGTACGAGTTTTATGTTAAAATATGTAAGGTTTTCAATAAATATGTTTTATGATTATGTTATTATAAAAGTCTATATGGTTAGGCTTAAGAAAACTAATATGTTAGTTTTAAAATAATAATGTACAAGTAAAATATATATATAAATATAATCAGAAAAAGCATTAAAGAGCATTTAAAATAGGATTTTACTATATTCAATTTTGAATTGTTTTTGAAATAGATTTATTTAAATTAAAATATGTTTTAAAAGTAATAGTTTTAAATAATTATCTCTATGTTTAAAGGATAAGTTTTAAGGAATCATTACGACTACGATTTAAGAAGTAAATATATAATGTGATGAATTAAGTCTTTAGAGACTGTGCCTACGTTTAAAAGAAATAATTGTTATCACGTTTCAATCACTTTTGAGAAATTACTATTACCATGTTAAGAACTCACTTCAATGTTTGTTTTTTTTTTTTTAAAAAAAAAAATTATTCCACAAATTTCAGGACCTCATATTAAAGTATGTTCAAGTATTAAGATTTTGAAGTTAAATAACGGCCACGTAAGAAGGGTCGTTATAGGTAGAACACGGTAAGCATCAACACAAAGAATGCCAAAAAAGGAAGAAAAGCAAAGGTATAAAATAAAGAGAAAAAAAAAAGGTCCACAAAACAATATGATGAGGAATAAGAATAAAAATAGAAAGTAGTATTAAGTTTTATTTCCTAATATTGTATTAGAGTTTAATAAAGTTCCCAAAATTATTTTAGTAAGTTTCCAATTATTGAACATTGATTTCCCTTATTTGCTAATGAAAGATCTCTCCCCATTAGCAACAGGTAATCATTTTCAAGCCACAATACATGCTAGTGTGACATGAACCAATTTTACTCGAAATGCATCTTACATCTGTTGCCTCGTTTCCAGGTTTTCCATGCCTAAGCATGAATGGAAACTTCCCTTTCGGAACATAGCTGATAAGCAGAAAATTGTGGTCAGCAAGGTCTATAACAAGAAAGAACATAAAAAAAATAAATCTCACATAGCAAATATTTTTAACAATATGGTAACCTTACTGTCACGCCACGGTGTACGGGAGGTGACGTGGTGGATTAATAAAGTTAATTAAGTGGAAATTTAGTTAAAAATTAGGTTTTAGGAATTAAATTTATAAATAAAAAATGTGATAATTTTAAAATCGTTTATTTAAAACAAGCAGTTATAATATTCGAGCAAATGGAATAATAGAATAAAATAAGCGAAGAGAAGATAATAAAATAATAAAATAGAAGGTGAGGCGAGAATGGGTCCCACTGACCTACATCTTGTGCACACACATAGTACTAACAATATAGTAATACAACCACAGTCCAAGAGAAAAGAGAAAGTTAAGAATTTATATGCCTTGTCTTGCTATAATACAACCTACCCAAATCTTCTACTGATCGCAAGTTCGGTCAGCGGACTCTTCTCAGATCCTACACTGATATCCACCTATAGGGTAAGATTTTAAAACAAATAAAACGTGAGCGAAAGGCTCAGTAGGACTATAATTTTGAAAATAATTAACTTTAAAAGAAACTTCATTAATCAAATAAATATATAGAAAACGAACTAGAACAAATAAATAAACAAATAGATGGAATTTTAATAAAGGTTTTATCTTACCAAAACAGTTTAAATAGGTCGACCAGAAAGAATACCATTTTTTTTCCTAGGCAAACCATATGTAATTCACCACCGTAATGGCTCAGCTGGGTTTCGGGACCAGCCCCCAAGGTCACGCACTATACGACCCGATCTCTGTTATGGCATCATAACCTAAAATATATATACATATATCTTTTCATGATTATTAAAATCTCTTTTTATCAAATATGATCATTCACATTCATTATGAGGTTTATTATAAAAACACCTCGATCTATCGTTTTAGAAAACAATCAATAAAAAATGTATTTTTAACCAATCATTTGAAAATATTTTTGTTAAAAATTCCTTTTAAGCCAAAACATTTAAAACTAGCTACCAAGAAAGGGGTAGAAGTCCTACCTCGATGCTCGTGCCGGTGTCCCACACCGTAATCCCGGTCCGCTAAATGTTAGCTCCGTGGATCTGCGCACAACCTTAAATGAAAACTAGGTCTATTAGTATCTAACTCGAGATATCTTAGGTTATTAAATCATCTCATAGTGTCCTAGTGTGCCATTTAGGTTTATAAAATCATTTTATAAAGTCAGAATTTCAATCAGGGTTCAAAATAGGAAAAACGGGTGAAAGATCACAAAATTTCACCATGCCCGGTCGGCCTGTCGGTCGCCTTGGTTCGGCCGGCCGAATTGAACAGTTCGGCCTGCCAGAGGTCCAAGTCCGATCGGCCGAACTTTCCCAGGTTTGGCCTGCCGGTCGGATGAATCTGGCCTGCCAAACATATGAATCTGGCCTGCCAAACATGAAGTTCGGCCTGCCGATCTGAAAAAATTCTAAAATTTTTCAAGCACGGGTCTCGGCCTCCCCGAACCCAAATCTTCAATCTCAACCCGTTTTCTCAATTCTCAAGCATGGGCAATGATCATAATCAATAGAAAAACATAATAGATTACTTTTCAATGCATTAAAACAAGTTTTAAACAAGATTTTTGGAAAAATCTAAAAATGAGAAAAATTTGAAAAAAATGAAAAATCTTGATTCAAATCCCTTTTTGATGAAACAAAGTCTGTATTCTGGCTAATCTAAGTTCATCTAACCTAGATTGAAGGTTTTCCAAGCTTAGAAAAGCTTAGATTTCAAAATGCAAGAAAAATTGAAAAGTTGAAAAAGTTTAGAAAATTTGAAACTAACCTCGAATCAAAGCTTTAAATTGAGTTTTTGATCGTCCAATCGGGTTCCCGAGCCTTCAATCCACAATCCCGAAGCTTGAAATTGAATTTTGTTTCAAAAATTTTGAGAGAGAATGAGAGAGAGAGAGTGAAACCAAGAGAGAGGAAGAGAGAGCGAGAGAGATGAGCAAGAGAGGAGAGAGAGAAAATGAGGAAGAGAGAGAGAGTGAGATATAAATAGAGGGAGAGAGAGAAAATTAGTTACGCAAAACCGTGTGCAACAACACACTATTTTTAAATAAAAGCTACTTGATATTTAACAAATCATTTTATTAAAATTCAAAATAACAATTAAAATTAATCAAGAGTAATTAAAATTTTTAAAACAATTAAATAACACGAAATTTAGAAATTTTACAAAATAATTAAGTTAGGTTTAAATACTCGTTATGGCACACTAATCCACCATTTTATATTCTAATAACACTTAATAAATTTTGGGGTGTTACAACTCTCCACCCCTAAAAGAAATTTCGTCCTTGAAATTTACAAATCAATTCAAAAACAAAACAAATCCAGACACAACTCCCGCATACTCATCTCTAATTCCCAAGTGGCTTCATCAACCTCGTGATGCTGCCACACGACCTTAACTAACAGGATCTCACGATGACACAAGCTAATCACTTTACGATCGATGATCTGGATCGGCACTTCTTCATACGTCGTGTCTTCCTAAATCTGCACGTCCTAGAATGAAACAATCTTATCCTGCTTAGGTGGACATTTTTGAAGCATCGACACATGAAATACGTCGTGAATATGTAAAAGTTTTGAAAGAAGGTTGAGTCGATAAGCAACCACACCTACGCGTTGAGTAACCTCGAACGGTCGAACATATCTTGGCATGAGTTTTCCTTTTACTCCGAATCACGAAATGCCTTTGCGAGGCGATACCTTCAAAAGAACAAAGTCTCCAACCTCGAATTCCAAGGGTCGACATCTTCTATCTGCGTAACTCTTCTGTTGACTCTGAGCTGTTCTCAGTCAATCTCGAATCATGACAATCTTCTCATTGCTATCACGAATGTCATCTGGCCCAAGAATAACTCTATCTTCTGGTTCAGCCCAACACACTAGCGATCGACACGGTCGTCCATATAATGCTTCAAATGGTGCCATATTAATACTCGATTGATAGCTGTTATTGTATGCGAACTCCACTAGATGCAAGTATTTATTCTAGTTCCCGTCGAAGTCTAATGCGCACGCACGTAACATGTCTTCGAGAATCTGAATAACTCGCTTAGATTGCCCATCAATCTGAGGATGAAATGTCGTGCTGAAGTTCAAATCTATGCCCAAAGCCTCCTGGAAGCTCCTCCAATATTTGGTATTAAACCTGGTATCCCTATCTGATGTGATGGGCAAAGGAACTCCATGTAATCTTACTATGTTCTGCAGATACAATTCCCCGAGAATCCTCCTCGAACATGCCGACCTGAACGGAATGAAATGAGCTGACTTCGTTAACCTGTCGACCACGAACCAAATCGCATCGTGCTGTTGCTCCGTCCTTGGCAATCCGGTAAAGAAATCCATCATCACATGTTCCCATTTCCACCCTGGAATAGGAAGTGGCTGAAACTGACCTGCTGGCTTCTGATGCTCAGCTTTCACCTGAAGACAAGTTGCACACTGGGCCACATATTCTTGAATATCCTTCTTCATACCTCTCCACCAATAGTGCCTCTTCAAGTCATGATACATCTTCGTGCTTCCTAGATGAATAGCGAACTAAGACCTATGAGCTTCGTCCATGATGGCCTTCGGTACTTCTGCAATTGCTGGAACTACAAGATGCTCCCTAAAGTACAATGATCCATCCGCATGTATCCTCCATTCTTTGAACTGTTCTTCGTTCTAAATTCGCGTCCAGATTCCCTAAAGATGCTGGTCCTGCCACTGATTATGCTTCACCATCTGAATAAGAGCTGGGGTCGTCTCCATGTGGTACACCAAAATGCGATCGTAGTCTTCATGATACTATAGCCCGTACTCACTCACTATCGCATCCCTTCTCCAATCTTCAAGAGCCAAACATGCAAGTATCCCTAAAGACTTCCGGCTAAGCGCATCTGCGATGACATCAGCTTTCCTGGGATGATACTGCAACTCAAAATCGTAATCCTCCATGTATTCCATCCATCTTCGCTACCGCAAGTTCAAATCCCTTTGAGTAAACAAATACCTCAAACTCTTGTGGTCAGAGAAAACCTAAAATGTCGCCCCGTATAAGTAACATCTCCAGATCTTCAACGCATGAATGCGAGCTCCGAATCGTGAGTAGGGTAATTCTGCTCGTGAGGTCGTAACTGTCTCTATCCGTATGGTACCACGTGTCCATGCTGCATTAACACACACCCAAGTCCATGTCTTGAAGCATCTGTATAAACATCGTACGGTTCGTCACTACTGGGAATGATCAACACTGGAGCTGAAGTCAATCGATTCTTCAACTCTTGAAAAACAAACTCACATTCTTCGTTCCACTCGAACCTGACATTCTTCCTAATCAATATTGTCAATGGTGCTGCTACCTTCGAGAAGTTCTTCACAAATTTCCTGTAGTATTCTGAATGTATCCCTTATCAGCAAGTTCCTGAAGCTGTCTCTTGAGTTCTTTCATTTCTACCGGTGCCATCCGGTAAGGTGCTATAGAAATCGGTGCTGTTTTTGGAAACAATTCAATACCAAACTCGATTTTTCGATGCGGTGGTAATCCTGGTAGCTCGTCGAGGAAGACATCCTCAAATTCATCTACTATTGGAATCACTGCATGTCCTTTCAAAGCACTGGGCTCTCCTTCTAAATTCATAAGAAAGACATAGCAAGCTGCGTTCTTCCACCCTCTGAGACACGCTCTTACAAGACGCTCACTCATCAATCGATCACCACCATCCTGGTAAGTGATCACCGTCCCCTTATCAGACACTAGGGTTACTTTCCTAAGTTGGCAGTCCACTACTGCACTGTATCCAGATAACCAATCTATTCCTAGGATTACATCATATGATCTCATGGGGATTACAATCAAATCACTTTTCAAAATCTCATCCCCGATCTTTGTTTTACAAGCTTTACAGACACTATTCACACACACCCGCCCCAAAGGTGAAGCTATAACTAAGGGTTCATCAAACTCTTCTATCTTTAATCACAAGGCATGTACAAAAGAGCTCGAAATGAAAGAATGAGTGGCACCAGTATCGAATAACACATGTGCTAAAGACTAAGAAACCATAATCGTACCATCGACAACTGCATTACTAGTTTCGACATTTGAACTCCCTGATGTCATCATATGAACCTATACTAGAGCTTTCCCTTTTCCTCTACTAACATTGCTTGACCCTGGGTTAGTTGGCCGATACTGTTGTGATGATGGCGACTGCACACTGGCTGTACTCGGCGCTCGGTACTGAGGGACGTTACGCTAAAAGTTCTACGGTTGGTGTCCTTACGCTAAATATGGCAGTTGCTGAGGAGAGAACTGATGGAATGGAAGCTGAGGGTACTACTGAGGCTGAGGTAGAGTCTGAAGCTGAGGCTGACGACTAACTCCTTCTCTGGCCTGAAATCCTAGGCAATCATTCCTAATCAGGTAATTCCTCTTGATGTGTCCCGGCTGCTGACAATAGTGACAATGGAAGCTGTAGGGGTTACTGCGCCTGCTGCTGGATGAACTGCTGCTGTCGCTGTTCGCACCACCTTGCATGTTCTTTCTTGGAGTTGGTCGACTACTGATGCTCCTTCTGCCGCTCCTCTATGGTCCTCCTGACGTCTTAGCTTGATTCTCACAGTACTATGTGTAATCACTCTCCACTGATATTGCTGATGACACAAGCTCTCCAAAATTCCTGAGTCGTAGGGCAACCACCTGTCGTCGAATAAGGGCTTTGAGTCCGTCTTGGAATTTGATGCACTTCTTAATTTGATGCACTTCTTACGCTCCGATGCCATTGCAGATGAAGCAAACCTGGCCAAGTCATTAAACTTTGCTTCGTATTCCCGTACTGACATATCTCCCTGCTGCAACATATAGAATTCTATTGCCTTTTGATCCCTGTATCCCTGCGAAAAATACCGATCATAGAATAGCTCCTCGAACCTATCCCAACTGATGTCACCATTGTTCTCTAAACATTTAGCTTGCTTCCACCAAGTATTAACACCACCTTCAAACTTATATGCCGCAAATTCCACACGATACTCCGCTGGCATAGCGAGAGTATCCAGATGCTTCACAATCGAATCTAGCCAATATTTTGCCACCTACGGGTCCCCATTTCCATTGAAAGTCGGTACAGACGCACGTCAAAATTCTTTAAAGTACGAATGTCGGTGACTAGCCTCGGAATTGTCCGGTCTTGCCCTAGCTGCCATCTGCCGAAATGCAGCAAAAATAGCCCTCATCATGCCCTCATCATTTTCGAACTCGGCGTTAGCTGTCAAGCGTCGTCTTGGTGCCATTCTCTCACTTCTGAAAACAAAATTTGGACTGTCAATGGTATTTCATTGTCGTACCTATGTGTGCACAATTCCCAAGGTTCATAACCTTGGGCTCTGATACTATTTTGTCACGCCCCGGAGTACGGGAGGTGACGTGGTGGATTAATAAAATTAATTAAGTGAAAATTTAGTTAAAAATTAGGTTTTAGGAATTAAATTTATAAATAAAAAATGTCATAATTTTAAAATCATTTATTTAAAACAAGCATTTACAATATTCGAGCAAATGGAATAATAGAATAAAATAAGCAAAGAGAAGATAATAAAATAATAAAATAGAAGGTGAGGCGAGAATGGGTCCCATTGACCCACATCTTGTGCACACACACAGTACTGACAATATAGTAATACAACCACAGTCCACGAGAAAAGAGAAAGTTAAGAATTTACATGCATTGTCTTGCTATAATACAACCTACCCAAATCTTCTACTGATCGCAAGTCCGGTCAGCGGACTCTTCTCCGATCCTAGGCTGATATCCACCTATAGGGTAAGATTTTAAAACAAATAAAACGTGATCGAAAGGCTCAGTAGGACTATAATTTTGAAAATATTTAACTTCAAAAGAAACTTCATTAATCAAATAAATATATAGAAAATGAACTAGAACAAATAAATAAATAAATAGATGGAAATTTAATAAAGGTTTTATCTTACCAAAACAATTTAAATAGGTCGACCAGAAGGAATACCATTTTCTTTTCTTGGGCAAACCATATGTAATTCACCACCGTAATGGCCCAGCTGGGTTTCGGGACTTGCCCCCAAGGTCGCGCATTATACGACCCGATCTTTGTTATGGCATCATAACCTAAAATATATATACATATATCTTTTCATGATTATTAAAATCTCTTTTTACCAAATATGATCATTCACATTCATTATGAGGTTTATTATGAAAACACCTCGATCTATCGTTTAGAAAACAGTCAATAAAAAATGTTTTTTCAACCAATCATTTGAAAACCTTTTTGTTAAAAATTCCTTTTAAGCCAAAACATTTAAAACTAGCTACCAAGGAAGGGGTAAAAGTCCTACCTCGATGCTCGTGCTGGTGTCCCACACTGTAATCCCGGTCCGCTATACATTAGCATCGCGGATCCACGCACAACCTTAAATGAAAACTAGGTCTATTAGTATCTAACTCGAGATATCCTAGGTTATTAAATCATCTCATGGTGTCCTAGTGTGCCATTTAGGTTTATAAAATCATTTTATAATGTCAGAATTTCAATCAGGGTTCAAAATAGTGAAAACGGGTGAAAAATCACAAAATTTCACCATGCCCGGTCGGCCTGCCGGTCACCCTAGTTTGGCCCGCCGAACTGCACAGTTCGGCCAGCCGGAGGTCCAAGTCCGTTCGGCTAAACTTTTCCAGGTGCAGCATGCCGAACATATGAATCCAGCCTACCGAACATGAAGTTCGGCCTGCCGATCTGAAAAATTCTAGAATTTTCTAAGCATGGGTCTCAGCCTCCCTGAACCCAAATCTTCAATCTCAACCTGTTTTCTCAATTCTCAAGCATGGGCAATGATCATAATCAATAGAAAAACATAATAGATTACTTTTCAATGCATTAAAACAAGTTTTAAACAAGATTTTTAGAAAAATCTAAAAATGAGAAAAATTTGAAAAAAATGAAAAATCTTGATTCAAATCCGTTTTTGATGAAACAAAGTTTGTATTCTAGCTAATCTAAGTTCATCTAACCTAGATTAAAGGTTTTCCAAGCTTAGAAAGCCTTAGATTTCAAAATGCAGGAAAAATTAAAAAATTGAAAAAGTTTAGAAAATTTGAAACTAACCTCGAATCAAAGCTTTAAATCGAGTTTTTGATCGTCCAATCGGGTTCCCGAGCCTTCAATCCACAATCCCGAAGCTTGAAATCAAATTTTGTTTCAAAAATTTTGAGAGAGAATGAGAGAGAGAGAGTGAAACCGAGAGAAAGGAAGAGAGAGCGAGAGAGATGAGCGAGAGAGGAGAGAGAGAAAATGAGGAAGATAGAGAGAAGTGAGATATAAATAGAGGAAGAGAGAGAAAATTAGTTGCACAAAACCGTGTGTAACAACACACTGTTTGCAAATAAAAGCTACTTGATATTTAACAAATCACTTTATTAAAATTCAAAATAACAATTAAAATTAATCAAGAGTAATTAAAATTTTTAAAACAATTAAATAACACCAAATTTAGAAATTTCACAAAATAATCAAGTTAGGTTTAAAATACTCGTTATGGCACACTAATCCACCATTTTACATTCTAATAACACGTAATAAATTTTGGGGTGTTACACTTACAGTCCAAGAGCACTAACGGCCAGACCAGGAATGAGTCCATATTCAAATGCCTGTAAATTGAAATATACAAGGATGAGCAATGACATTCACAAAACCTTAAACATTGCGAATTGGTCAATTGCGTGGTAACCAGATGAAACAGAAACAGATAGAACACAGAAACTCCTCTTACCAATGTGCAATATGGGGACAACTGTGTGGAACCATCAGTTTACGGAGGAAGGCCGAAAAAGTTTTAAATGTATTTTACTAAAAAAAAAAAGATTGAAAGGTAGCCAATCTGATCTATTATAATGCTATTTTCTTTTTTCCTTTTCGAGACAAAACCTACCTGGCAATTCAGGATAGCAGAGCATAGCAAAATTCCAAGATTGATTTAAGGGGCTATTGAGGGCAAAATTCTGTGACAAAAACAAAATTTAACTATCATGAATATTTCAAATAAGAGGAAATAGAATTTGAAAAATAATAATAAAAAAGGCATCCTTATGTTCTAAAGACCAAGTGTGTACGTTCATAAATTGACTTCTCAACAACCAAACTTACAAAAGTACTCATCGAGTGTTGAGCTTTACCTTCTCTTAAAAAAGACAACAAGTCTATGCTCTAAGAAGAAGAAACCATGGGACAAAAGCCCTTTAGATATTCTATTTGAAGAATTCTAAGAGAGAGAATGTCAGGCCTTGGAGTGCGGGAGGTGATGTGGTAGATTAATTAAGTTAATTAAATAGAAATTTAGTTAAAATTTAGGTTTTAGAATCAAATTTATAATTAAAATGTGACAATTTTAAAATCGCTTATTTAAAGTAAATAGTTATAATATTCGAACGATTAAAATAATAGAATAAAACAAGCGATAAGGAGATGATAAAATAATAAAATAGAAGGTGAGGCAAGAATGGGTCCCATGACCCACATCTCGTGCAAGCATACAGTACTGACAATATTACAATACAACCACAGTATGAGATAATATAAAGAAAGTTAATTATTTACATGCCTTGAATTATTCTACTACAACCTACCCAAATCTTCTTCTGGTCGCAAGTGCGGTCAGCGGACTCTTCTCCAATCCTAAGCTGATATCCACCTAACGGGTAAGATTTTAAAACAAATAAAACGTGAGCGAAAGGCTCAATAGGACTATATTTTTAAAACATTTTGATATTGAAAGAAATTTCATTATTCAACTAAACATATAGAAAACAAACTAAATAAATAAATAAATAGATGAAAATTTAATAAAAGTTTTTATCTTCCCAAAACAATTTTATAGGTCGACTAGAAAGAATAACATTTTCTTTTCTTGGGCAAACCATATGTAAATCACTACCGTAGTGGCCCAGTTGGGTTTCGGGACCTGCCCCCAAGGTCATGCACTATACGACCCAATATCTGATATGGCATCATGCCCCAATATATATATATATATATACATATATTTTCATGATTATCAAAACTCTTTTGACCAAATACAATCATTTACATTCATTATGAGGTTTATTATGAAAACCACCTCAACCTACTATTTGTGGAAACATTCAATAAAACCCTCTTTCAATCAGTTATTGAAAACATTTGATAAAAATCCATTTTAGGCCAAAAATTATTTTTTAATCTGGTTACCAAAGGAAAGGGGTAGAAGTCCTACCTCGATACTTGTGTTAGTGTCTCACATCGAAATCCCAGTCCGCTATACGTTAGCTCCGCGGATCCACATACAACCTTAAATATATAATAACTTAGTTTATCAGTATCTAACTTAAGATATCCTATGTTACTAAATCATCTCATGATTTTCTAGTGTGCCATTTAAGTTTATAAAATAATTTTACAAAATTGGAGTTTCAATCGGGGTTCAAAATGGTAAAATGGGTAAAAAATCATAAAATTTCACCATGCCGGATCGGCCTGGTTCTGTTGGTCGAACTGCACAGTTAGGCCTACCAGAAAGCCAAGTCTGGTCGGCCAAACTTTTCCAGCTTCGGCCTGCCGGTCAGATGAATTCGGCCTGCCGAACACATGAATCCGGCCTGCTGAACATGAAGTTCGGCCTACCAATTTGGAAAAATTCTAGAATTTTCCAAGCACAGGTCTCAGCCTCTTCGAGCCCAAATCTTCAACCCTAACCTGTTTTCTCTATTCTCAGGCATGGATAATAATCATAATTGATAGAAAAACATGGTAGATTACTTTTCAATGTTTTAAAACAAGTTTTAAATAAAATTTTTGAATTAACCCAAAAATAGAGAAAATATAAAGAAAAATGAAAAATCTTGATTTAAATCCGTTTTTGATGAAACAAAGCTTGTATTCTAGTTAATCTAAGTTCATCTAACCTAGATTGAAGGATTTCTAAGCTTAGAAAAGCTTAGATTTCAAAATGCAAGAAAATTTAAAAATTTGAGAAAGTTTTGAAATTTTGGAACTAACCTCGAATTCAAGCTTCGAATTGCGTTTGTAGTTGTTGAATCTCGTTCCTGAGCCTTCAATCCACTAGCCCGAAGCTTGGGATCAATTTTTGTTTCAAAAATTTTGAGAGAGATTGAGAGAGAATGAGAGAAACCAAGAGAGAGAGGAAGAGAGAGGCGAGAGAGTGAGGATGAGGGAAAGAGAGAGGGAAATTAAATAGAGAAAAATGAGAAGCAGTTTGCAATCAATACCATATCCCGCACGTGATTTTCCAAAGTGGGACGTGTTGGTCATTTGACAAATTGTTTGGTTTTCATTATTTAAAATAACAATTAAAAATAATTAAGAGTGACTAAAAATTATTAAAAGAATAAAAAATAACATTAATTTAGAAACTTCACAAAATGGTCAAATTAAGTTTAAAATATTCATTATGGCACACTAATCCACCATTTTGCACATTAATAACAATTAATTAATTCGAGATGTTACAGAGAATGGCTCTGATTTCTTATTCAAAGGTGAAAGAAACGTCATATTACATACAGGGTTAGGCTGCTACGTGCAAGCCATAAGACTCAGACTAAATCAAGCTAATCAGGGGGGAATCCTCTACTAAATAAGGAAAGAAAAAATAAGGGAGATTTGGTAACATAATACCTGATGCTCGTTATTACATAATACTAAAAATACACTAACAAATTCCCTAACTGTAAGAAACAATTCCACATTCTACCTCAAGCTGGGTTGTAAATGTTGTACATACATAGCTTGTGACTCATTTCTTCGAAGTTAGTTCTTGGAAATTCCTTAGTGAGTATATATGCTATTTGGGACCTTGTAGGAGTGTAAACAAATCGTACAATTGAGTTCTCAATCTTCTCTGAGATAAAATGCTAATCTCTGTCGATGTGTTTTATTCGATCATGATGCATGGGGTTCCTCACAATGCTTATGGCTGCTTGGTTGTCGCTGAACATCCTGATGGGCTTCTTAGTAGCAACTCCCGGTTCACTAAGCTATCTTTCTATTCACATTCCTTCACATATACCTAGAGCTAGTACTCTAAATTTAGCTTCTGCATTGCTTCCTGAGACTACAGATTGTTTCTTACAGATTATAAGTGTGCATTGTGACATTTGTGTACTAAGCCCGTTTTGTGTTTAATTTGATGCAAAATTGTTGCAATATAAACTTATGACCTATATCAAGGAGTTAAGTTTATGAGAAATTGAATGGTATATGATTTTATAATCTTAGACCTTCAGCATATCTTATCTTCTAAGAGGATCAATCTTTTCACTTAATGCAAATTGGACTCGAGGTAAGCAGAAACTACAATTTACTACATCACAAGAGTTATGTAATGTTACTTTTGTTTTAAGGTGTATTAATTAGAATGTTGTCATTTGACAATGAGGTCAATTGTTGAAGAGCATTCATGATTTATGACATTTACATTAGAAGATGTGATATGAACTAAAAGGAAAATTATGTTTTAACAAAAAAGGGAGTATGGTGCTTAATTGGTGGTCGGGTAAGCATAGGACATGAGTGAGATCGGCGGACCTAACAAAGGGTGGTGAATACTTTGAGGTTGAAAAACCAAGATAAGAAAAGCCACAAAAAATGAGACTGAATACAGCAAGTGCTTGAGGTCTAAAGACCAAGATAGAAAACCCATACTATTATTATTGCATTGGTCAAATTATGAAGAATAGGTTCCGAAAACCACGGCCTATCATTACCAGTTAAATATCACACTCCAAGAGTACCCAGAAAGGAGAGAAAATTGTTGAAAGGTAACTGATAAAAGAATATGTTTGATTGCACTTTCATTCAATATTCATGTTCATGTATTAGTTTCTACTTATTGAGCCTTTAGCTCATTATAGTTCTTATGATTCAGTTGAGAATGTACAAGGTTAAGGGTTGACCGGGTATTTAGAGCTGTTAGATAGAAATTTGTTAATAATGCCATGTTTTGGGTGAACTTTTTAAGCTTATTTTGAAATTCTATTTTTGTCAAACTTAGCAGCTCTGTCATGGTTTTGTAAACAAATATATTACTAACTTTAGATGTGCTAGTATACTCCACATCCCATTTTTGGATGTATATGTTGTAAATAAGAAAAATAAATGAAACAATAGTTTCAAAATTCTTTTATACTAAAATGAATATTTTAAGTAAACTATAACATTTGTAATGTAATTGAAAGTTAAACTATAACATTTGTAATGTAATTGAAAGTTTAACACTCTTCATCCTAACTAAATAAGCTTTAGACGAGTTTATTTGTTAGCTTGAGGGATATTATTGTCACGGTTCGAACCTTCCTGTTCCCAACCTTGCTAGACATTGTTGACTTTCCTAACGATGCCTCTATCCTCTCTAGTGACCGATCTCGGTCCTTCACATCACATTGGCATATCAACTAATCAAGCTTTGCTAGGATCGATTCCATTCCCTTTTCTTATTGGGGAATTTTCTACAAATCCTTTCGAACTAGCTCGAACTCTTGCTGAACGCCTCTATTTGTTCCACCATTTTCTTCGACACCTACTCCAATTCCTTCTTCGATGCCATAGCCAGGTCGGTGCTCTAATACCTACTTGTTAGGATTCAATGAAACAGTAAATGGTCCTAGAGAAATAGTGAGAAGATTAATAAGAAAACAGTGAGCCAAAGAGAATGGTGATGATTTTTATTGAATTATCAATGAAACGTAAACAAAAGATTGAAACGGTCTTTTCGAGGGAGCCCTATGCTCCACAACTCGTGAAAACTAGAGCATATAGTTGGAAATTCTCCATACCCTCCCCTTTCACAAAGTGTGCTTTTATTCCCCATACTAGTAACTGCCTAACCGAATTGTCACAACCTCCCAAGCTGACATCACCCTTCTTCTGGAACTCCCAAAGCACCATTCCTCACCCGAGCCTCCCCTTCCAACTCAGCCACTGGATTGGCCCCACCGTTGTCCTCCCCTTCCAACTCCCGTTGTCCATGTTAGTTTCCACATGGCCTGCCTTGACTCTTTCCCTATATTATTAACTTTGGATATGCTAGTATACTCCACATCCCATTTTTGGATGTATATGTTGTAAATAAGAAAAATAAATGAAACAACAGTTTCAAAACTCTTTTATACTGAAATGAATATTTTAAGTAAACTGTAACATTTATAATGTAATTAAAAGTTTATTACTCTTTATTCTAACTAAATAAGCTTTACACGAGCTTATTTGTTAGCTTGAGGGGTATTACAGTCACGGTTCGAACCTTCTCATTCCCAACCTTTGCCAGACGTTGTTGACTTTCCCAATAATAGCTTCGTCCTCTCTAGTGACTGATCTCGGTCCTTCACATCACAATGGCGTATCAACTCATCGAGCTTTGCTAGTATCAATTCCATTCCCTTTTCTAATCGGGGAATTTTCTACAAATCCTCTCGAACTAGCTCGAAGTCTCCCTGGACGCCCTCTCACACCACTCCAATCTACTCCTCAATTAGTTCCTCCATTTTCTTCGACACCTACTCCAATTCCTTCTTCGACGCCATAGCCTGGTCAGTGCTCTAATATCCACTTATTAGGATTAGATGAAACAATAAATTGTCTTAGAGAAATAGAGAGAAAATTGGTAAGAAAACGTAAGTGAACCAAAGAGAATGGTGACGATTTTTATTGAATTATCACTGAAAAGTAAACAAAAGATTGATATGGGCTTTTCAAGGGAGCCCTGACATCACCCCTTTTCTGGAACTCCCAAATCACCATTCCTCACCCGAGCCTTCCCTTCCAACTCAACCACTAGATTGGCTCCACCGTTGTCCTCCCCTTCCAACTCCCGTTGTCCACCTCAGTTTCCACCTGGGCAGCCCCCTTCTAGCACCTTCTCCTTACATAGGTAAATTGCAAAGGGATGTTTACCAGGACCCCTATCTTAACAGCAACTAAATTGACATTCACTATGCAACTATTTATTTTTCTGGCAGAATTCAGTGCAATTTGCTTGAACTCTACAAAATTAGAATAAATAAAGATAAAGGAAGAAAAAGAAAAAGAAAAAAAAAAGACAGACCTGTCTCTCTTTCATGTGGTAAAGAAATGACCCCCCATATGTCCTTTGATCCAACGGCCAACCCAAAGTGTGAAGCACAGCTCCGGGTTGATATTTTTCCTCGTCAATTTCCCAGATCTGATCATAAAAGAGCAGCAGAATTCAACAAAACTGCATAAACCTTTTGGTATCTTCAAAAAGGTAAAATTCACTGGATTAACGTCTTATAGAACCAAAAGTGGATTCAACATCTTACAGAACCAAATTGGATTTCTCGACATTAAATTTTATAGTGAAGTAGGACAAACTTAACGAGAATGATAACCTAATGCAGAAGTCCTTTCAATCAAACGATACTTAAATTTACATGTCATTCTAATTGATTTCTAAAGCAAGAAGCACCATAAAATATTTCAAAAGGATATGTATGGTAGCAATAAACAGAAAACAAGTAATTCCTATAAATACGCCTAAACGATACAAACAAAAAGTACCAGGATCTCAATCTTCTCATATAAATATTTGCACAAGTTTATCTTCCTCCAGCTCAAGGTGCAGGCTTTTATAGTAGAAATACTGACTAGTTTTGCCACACATGTCAGTGCAAATTAGGAACAAGTGCTACGGTTATTAGCATTAACAATTAAATTGTGTGACGAACACTGAAGCTTGAAGTTATTTTTTAAAACTCAAATGTTGTCGAGTTTACCCAGCCTCAAGTAAAAATATATAAAGAGAGATACCTTTTTAATTCCCAAAGCATAAGTCTGATATTGAGCATGCCCCTTTTCTCTCAATTGGAACTTTTTTATTACTTTCTGTCATAGCCAAAAAAAAAATAAAAAGGGGCATGCTCAACATGGACTTATGCTTTGGGAATTAAAGAGGCATCTCTTTTTATAATAAAAATGAAAATAAAAAAACAAAAAAAAAAGCAAAAAGGAAACATAATAACAAGATTTAGAACATTGAAGTTTGCTGCAGTAATTTTTTTCCCTATCAAACCTCCGATAATGACCCTTGACATCAATCGGATAATGGTGTCATTCGCCCCGCATTGGTTTCATACTTTTATTAGTATGTGGAAGGCTGGAAGCTAAACTGGTCAAAGCATCAAGCTTTTAAACAAGGAGTAATATTTCGAGAAACTTCGGTCTACCCAGAATCCATCATCCACATGTATAAACTCTTGAAACTATATATTATCACATATACACAAAGGAAGCATGAATTCGTATGCACCGATACCATGACATCCTATTTCCACAGCTTTGCAAGGAATATTTTTCTCTAAGAAATTTAAACAATTAAAGTTCCAAGTACAAAGGCAGTTGTAAAAGTATAACTTATCCACAAAATGTTACATTGATGGAATAATTAAGTCTAAATTAAAGAAATAGGGAGTAATGCCATCAGACTAAAATGAATCTTGGTATCTAGTAACTTGACAAGATTTTGAAAGGGAATAAACATCAACAAAAGCATATATGTTCAAACTCGGAGTGGGATCAGCTTTACGCTGAGAAGTATTATTTAGCCTACGTGCTCTCAAGCAAGATTTGTATGAAGACTTGAGCATATGTGTCTCCTATATAAACAATGAGTATGCTTGACAATACTTGCAAGTTAGAGAGAGAGAGAGATTGCCTTTAAGTGCTACACTACGCTGAAAATTTTCCTTCTTTGAACCATCTTTTGCAATTCCCATGTTGACAGTTCCAATGCCATAAACAACGTCATTTGCATCATACAATATGTCATGCCCCAAAATCTGGATAGTGACGTAGTGTAACGCCTCGAAATTAATTAAATGTTATTAGCAGATAAAACGGTGAATTAGTGTGCCATGATGTATTTTAAAACTTAATCTAATTATTTTGTGATATTTCTAAATTAATATTATTTCTAATTATTTTAATCATTTTAATTTCTTTTGATTATTGTTATTTGTTATTTTGAATTTTGAAACAAAATAATTTGTCAAATGCCAAATATACCTCTTTTTACAAAACCGTAGGTGGCACACGGTTTCCACACAGTGAAACCACCCACCTTTTTCTTTTATTTAATCTCACTCTCCCTCTCTTTCCCTCACTCTCTCACGCTCACACTCTCTCTCTCGTGTTTCCCTCACTGCCTCCCTTTCTTTCGCTCCTTCTCTCAAATTTAGATTCAAAAACTCTAAGGTCGAGCCTTCCTCTTGCTTGATTGAAGTCAAGGAACTAGGATTCAAGCTCCAATCTTCTTCAAAACGTCCAATTCAAGGTTATTTTTCAAAAATTTCAAAACTTTTCTATTTACTTTACATTTTGAAATGCGACCCCTTTTGAGCTTAGAAAATCTTAAATCTAAGTTAGGGGAACCTAAAACATCTAGAATCTAGGCTTGGCTCGATGGAAAACGGATTTAAATCAAGTTTTTCTATTTTTCTCCATTTTTCTTATTTTTGGATTTAATTGAATTTTTCTATGCAAATCTTGTTTAAATTAGTTTAAAAGTATTCTACTACGGTTTTCTATCATGTATGAGTGTTTTGCATGCCTGGGAATTAAGAAAATAGGTTGAAAATGAAGACTCAAGCTTGGGGAAGCTAAGACTCGAATCCTAGAAAATTTTAGAATTTTTCAGTTCGGTAGACTGGATTCCTGAGTCCGACAGGTTAGACTTATACCTTCAGCAGGCCGAACCTAGAAATAGTTTGGCAGGCCAGTCCTGATTTTTCGTCAGGGCGAACTGTGCAATTTGGCAGGCCGAACCAAGAAAATCAGCAAGCCGATCGGGTTTCATGAAAATTTATCATTTTTCACCTGTTTTTACTGTTTTGAACCCCGATAGATATTTTAATCTTGCAGTATGAAGTTATGGACTTAAATGGCACATTAGGACACTATGGGATAGTTTAGCAACATATAATATCTTAAGCTAGATACTGATAAACTTAGTTTATAATTAAGGTTGTTTGTGGTTCCATGGAGCAAACGTATAGCGAATCGGGATTGCGATGTTAAACATCGACATAGAACATTGAGGTATGACTTCTATCCCTTCTTTGCTAACCTTGTTTTAAAAAGATTTTAGCCTCAAAAAATGATTTCTTTCAAAATGTTTTCAATGAAGGTTTTAAAGAATATTTTATCAGTTATTTTCATAATTGTGGGGTAATGATACAATATACATAATAAATCACATAATGAACGTAAAGGAATACACTTGGTAAATGGGCTTTAAATAATAATAGAATTGAACATAAGGGCATGATGCTATATTCAGAGATCGGGTCGTGTAGTGTGTGACCGTAGGGGCAGGTCCCGAAACCTAGCTGGGCCACTTCGGTGGTGATAATTATAGTTTACCCAAAAAAGATAAAAACGTACTTTTTGGATGGACCGATTTTTGATAAGATTAATTTAAATGAATTTATCTATTTAATTCTATTTTCAAATTGTTTTTCTTAAATAATAAATTTTATAATTAATTATCTGTTTTGAAAGCATAGTCCTATTGAGCCTTTCGTTCACTTTTTACGTGTTTTCAAACCCTTTTTATCCTCCTAGGTGGATTCAGCTTAGGATTGATGGAGAGTCCGCTGACTGGACTTACGAGCAGTAGAAGACCCCGAGTAGGTTATTTGTATTATTCAATCAAGGCATGTATTACTTTAATTCCCTTTTCTCTTTGGACTATGGTTGTAATTTTATTTATTGTCGGTACTATGTGTGTATACAAGTTGTGGGCCCAATGGGGCCCAACACATATTTCTTTTTCTTTATCTTATTTTATTTTATTCTATTTCATTTTATGCCTGTCTGTTTTATGCTTATAATATTTGTTTTAAAAAGTTTTAAATTTTCACTTATTTCATAATTAATTAAATTCTTTAACTTGTGTTTTAATTAAAATTTTTACTTAATTAACTTAATTAACCCACCACATCACCTCCTGTACTCTAAGGCATGACAAAATGGTAAATACCACTGACGGTCCAATTTTGTTTTTAGAAGTGAGAGAATGGCACAAAGACGTCATTCATTTGTTGCTGACACAAACCCAAAAAATGAGGAAAGTATGATGGGAGCGATGCTTGCTACTTTCTGGCAGATGGCAGCAAGGGCAAGACCGGAGGATTCTTAGACAAGTCGTCAGCATGATTATTTTAAGGAGTTTCGACATGCATCTGTTCTGACTTTTGACAGAAATAAGGACCCACAAGTGGCCGAATATTGGTTGGATTCAGTTATGAAACACTTGGATACCCTTGGCATGCCAACAGAGTATCGTATGGAGTTTGTAGCCTATAAATTTAAAGGTGGTACTAATACTTGGTGGAAGCAAGCTAAGCGTCTAGAATACAACGGGAACATTAGCTGGTGCAGGTTCGAGGAGCTGCTCTATGACCGTTACTTTCTGCAAGAATATCAAGACTAGAAGGCTGCTTAATTTTACAGATTGCAATAGGGTGACATATTGGTTCGGGAGTATGAGGGAAAGTTTAATGAACTAGCCAAGTTTACTCCATCTATAGTGGCATCAGAGTGTGAGAAGTGTATCAAGTTTTAAGGACTTAAGGCTTCTATTTGATGGCAGGCAGTCGCCCTGTGACTTAGGACTTTTTGGTGAGCTTGTGTCATCAACTACATCTATAGAAAATGATTACACACAATACTATGAGGATCGAGCAAGGACGTCAAGAGGACCACAAAGGAGCGGTAAAAGGAGCACCAACAACTGTCCAACTCAAGGGAAGAATTAACAGGGTAATGTGAAAAGTAGAAGCAACAGTTCATTTAGTAGCATGAGCAACAATCCCTATAGCTTCCATTGCCATTATTGCCAGTAGCCAGGACATACAAGAGGAACTGTCCGATCAAGAGTACTCATCTAGGACTTTAGGCCGAAGAAGGAGCCAGTCATCAACATCAGCCTCAAACTCTACCTCCACCTCAGTAATTCCCCCAGCTATAGTTCCATCAGTTCTTTCCCCAATAACTGCCATACCTAGCACAAAAACACCAGCCGTTGAACTTCCAGTGCAATGCCTCTTAGTATCAAGCGCTAAGCATAGCTAGCGTGCAGTCACCACCACCACAGCAATATCGGCTGACTAATCTCAGACCTAGCAATGTTGGTAGAGGAAAAAGAGAAAGCTCCAGTGTAGGCTCACACTATGACATCAAGGAATTCGGATGGCCAAACTAGCAATGCGGTTGTCGATGGTATGGTTTTAGTTTTCCAATCTTTAGTCCATGTTTCATTCGATACTAGTGCCACTCATTCTCTCATTTTGAGTTCTTTTATACATGCCTTGGGGTTAGAGATAGAAGAGTTTAATGAGCCCTAAGTTATTGCTTCACCCTTGGGGTGGGTGTGTGTGAACTATATATGTAAATCCTATAAAATAAAGATTGAGGGTGTGACTCTGAAGTGTGATTTGATTGTAATCCCTATGGCTCATATGATGTAATCCTAGGACTGGTTGTCCAAGTACATTGTAGTTGTGGACTGCCAACTTAGGAGAGTGACTTTAGTGTCTTATAGGGAACGACGATCATTTACTAGGATGGTAATGATTGAACGATGAGTGAATGTCTCATGAAGACATGTCTAAGAGGATGGAAGAATTTAGCCTACTATGCCTTGCTCATGAACCTAGAAGGAGAGTCCAGTGCATCGGGAAGAAATGCAACAATTCCAATGGTTGATGAGTTTGAAGACATCTTCCCCGATGAGCCACTAGGATTACCATTGCCTCAGGAAATTGAGTTTGGCATTGAGTTGCTTCTAGGAACTACTTCAGTGTCTATAGCACCTTATCAGATGGTGCCAGCGGAGATGAAAGAATTAAGAAAGCAACTTCAAGAGCTTGCTGATAAGGGGTATATCTGAAATAGCACATCACCGTGGGTAGCACCAGTTTTGTTAGCTAAGAAGCATGGTGGGACCCTCAGGTTGTGCATAGACTACCGACAACTAAATCGGCTCATCGTGAAGAACAAGAATATACTGCCCAGGATCGATGAGTTATTTGGTCAGTTGGGAGGTCGCGATACTTCTCGAAGATCCATTTGCTTTCGAGATACCACCAGCTCAAGATTAAGGAAGAAAACATTCCCAAAACAGCCTTCAGGACTCGGTATGGATACTTCGAGTTTCTGGTAATGCCATTTGGATTAACAAGTACTTCGACAGCTTTCATGAACCTGATGAGCAGGGTATTCAGACCTTATCAGGATCAGTTCGTGATCATGTTTATCAATGATATCTTGGTCTACTCTAAGAGTTAGGAGAAGCATGAGCAACACCTCAAGATCGTGCTTCAAACTCTGTGAGAGTACTAGTTGTATGCCAAGAAAGAAAAGTGTGAGTTTTGGTTGACAAAAGTCAAGTTTCTAGGACATGTCATCTCTAAGCAAGGCATTTCAATGGATTTGTCCAAGATAGAAGCCATAGTGGAGTGGGAACGATCATGGAATGTAAGAGAAATTCCTAGTTTTTTGGGACTTATAGGATACTATAAGAAGTTTGTGAAGGACTTCTCGAAGATAGCAGCTCCGCTGACAAGACTGATTAGAAAAAATGCCAGGCTTGAGTGGAATGAAAAATACAAGTTTGCCTTCCAAGAGTTAAGGAATAGGTTGACTACAGCTCCGGTATTAATTATCCTGAATAGTGGTGAGCCGTATGAAGTTTATATAGATGCTTCAGGTCGTGGAATTGGATGCATGTTGATGCAACATGGACTTGTGGTGGCGTACGAATTGAGATAGCTACAACCTCACAAGTGGAACTATCTTACTCATGACTTGGAGCTCGCAGTAGTGATTCATGCATTGAAGATCTAGAGATGCTATCTATATAGGACGACGTTTAAGGTTTTCTCCGACCATAAGAGTTTGAAGTATATGTTCACCCAAAGGGATCTGAACTTGAGGCAACAAACGTGGATGGCATACATGGAAGATAATGATTTTGCGCTATAGTATCACCTAGGGAAAGCTAATGTAGTCACTAATGCACTCAATAGGAAGTCTTTAGGGATTCTCACTTGCTTGGCTCTTGAGGATTGGAAAAGAGATGTAATAGTAAGTGAGTATAGGCTACAGTACTATAAAGACTACAATCGAGTTTTGGTGTATCATATTGAGGCCATGTCACCTCTTGTACTCCAAGGCGTGACACGTAGCGGATTAATTAGGTTAAATAAATTAAATTTTCAATAAAAACTGTCATTTTGAAAATTATTAAGTTGATTATAAAAATGTAGGATATTTAAAACTTCTAAGGATATTTGTTAAAATATGGAAGCATGCAAGCGAAATAAACATATTAAATAAACAAACACCATTGGGCCCCATTGGAACCACATTAGTGTACACATATGGTATCAACAATATTAAATACATAACCACAGTCCAAATAAAAGGGAAATAAATTAAAATATTACATGCCTTGTTTATAAATGAATACCCTAGATGGTGATGTCCTAATCTTGTAGTTTCTTCCTAGTTCTTTAATCTTTCCTAAGCTAGATTCCACCTAAAAAAGGGGGAAAAGTTTTAAAAGAAGAAAAAAATGTGATCGAAAGGCTCAGTAGGACTAAGCTTTTGAAAACATTTAATTTAAACATATGATTCATTTTTTTAAACAAAAGGCTGTAAAACAAGATAAAGAAATAAACGAATAACTAACTGAAGCTCATTAAATTTATTCATACCCGTTAATCATTTACTTATCCATAGATAGCCCTATTATCATGTTTTCGGTAAAGCCATATGAATCACCACCGAAGTGGCCTAGCTAGGTTTCAGGACCTGGCCCCAAGGTCATGCTCCCTACAACCCGATCTCTGTACATGACATCATGCTCTATCTTATCATTTCGGATGATACTAACCGACACGTCCAGTGTCATATCATTATCATGTCTCATTTACCGGATATTCTCATTAGATTCATTATGATCATTCATTATTTAGCTGATAATGAAAATAAGTAATAAACTTTATTTCTTAAAAACATTTAAAAGGAAACGCTTTGTAGCCAAAACCCTTTAAAAACATGGCTACCAAAGGAGAAAGGGGTAGAAGTCCTACCTCGATATCCCATACCAATATTCAACACCGTAGTTCCAATCCGCTATACGTTAGGTCTATGGAATCATGAACAACCTTAATAGAAACTAAGTTTATCAATATCTAGCTTAAGGTATTATATGTCCCTAAGCTATTTCATGGTGTCATAGTATGCCCTTATAATTCATAAAATCATTTCATGAGGTTAAAATCTTGATTTGGGTTTTGACCGATGAAAAATAGGCTAAAAAAGTCATTTTTTACGAGTTCTAGTTGGCCTGTTGGAACCCCTAGTCTGGCCTACCAGACTCCACAGTTAGGCCTGCTAGCCTACTAAACTAGCCTGGGTTAGGCCTGCCGACCAGATGAATTTGGCTTGTCGAACCTATGAATTTGGCCTCTCGAATTGGAAAAATGAGGGAGGTTTAAGACTTCGATTCTCGGCCTCCCTAAGCCCAAAAATCAATTCTGAACCTGTTATTCAAGTCCCAGAGCATATATAATGATCATAAATAACAAAAAAACATAATAGAACACATTTAAACAACTTTAAGCAAAATTCTCATAGAAATTTCAAAGAAATCCAGAAATAAGAAAAAAGGAGAAAAACTTGATTTAATCCAAATCTTGCTCAATCAAGCCTACATTCTAGATGATTTGAGTTTTACTAACTTAGATTAAGGGTTTCTTAAGCTCAAGAAACTCGAATTACAACATTCACTACAAGAAAATATTGATTACACGACCTTTATTTCACGACCGTTTCCTAAAAACCGTCATGGTAAGGGAAAAAACACGCGGTAAGTTACGCCCGTGAAAACGAAGACCGTTGTGGTATCTTCCCCCTTTACCACAACGGTTTTTGAAGAAAACCGTCGTGGTATGTGTGAGATACCACGACAGTTTTCTCCAGAAATCGTCGTGGTATGTGTGAGATACCACGACGGTTTTCTTCAAAAACCGTCGTGGTATCTCACTCATACCACGACGGTTTTTTGAGAAAACCATCGTGGTATCTA
>CAMOHE010055588.1:0-22387 GCA_946598075.1 Artocarpus hirsutus
TGAAGGGAAGAAAAATTTCAGAAATGCTAACAATTAACTCATACCTTAGAACAAATCCTTCTTTAAGCTCCTTCGAAAAATCCAAAGAGATTTTTGAATATTTTTAATAATAATAACAGGGAAGAATTTTGAGAGGATGAATAAGAAGAGAGGATGAGAGAGAAAAAATCGAGAGAGAGAGAGAGAGAATACGTGAGAGAGAAAGAGAGAGAGAGAAATGAAAAGTTTGTCTGAGAAAATTTTTGCTATCGTGGAAATGAATTTCAAAAATAAGGAAAACTTATCCCCTTAATACTAATTGAAAGGCATATTTTGTGTGATAGATAGAATTTAGAGAGAAAAATGTCAAAACTTCCAAAAACGGGTCGAGTTGCCATATATCACTTTTGTAAAACGGGAAAACTTATCCATTAAATTCAATAAATTCAAAAGTCAAATGTTTCTTTACCAAATTAAACAAATCATCCCATAATTATGATATTTAATCAGAATAAAACATCCTTAAATAAATTAAACCTTATCACAATTTTTGTGAGATTTCTGCTGATTGCTCGTCAGCTGTCATCGGCCTGCCGATCACTAACTTCGGCCTGCCGATCTCTGAAGTCCGGCCTGCCGATGACACACCATCGGCTTGCCGTTTAGAGAAAAATCACTTCGGCCTACCGAACTAAATTGTTCGGCCTGCCGAACTGCCTTAACACTCAAAAATCATTCATAACATTTAATTAACAATAAAAATACCATTAATCATATTACATTAATGACATGAATATTTGAGCACATCAATTCCACGCGAGCGTCACCTGTCATAACACTTAGAATAAAAATGGTTAGTACCATTTATAATATATCATAGCACTTATCATGAGTAAATCACTTAACATCGTCATTATCATATCATAACATTTAACGTCGTTATTTATTATAGCATTATCCGTTACATGAAATTAGGCGGGCGTTACAGGAGCAACATCGCCAAAGGAACACGGCGAGGCTCGAGACGGCCTTCCATCGTCTTTTATGGCTTATGGGCATTGATCTCCTCTTTGGACGCCACCAGATTTACAATAGAAGTCCACTGCCCGTGGTCCCCATTTTCTCGCCATCGTCGGACCAAGCTGATAGTTTGTAAATTTTTTGTTTGTTTTTGGTTTTTGTTTTTGAAACAAAGTTGTGAACATTTTTTCTTTCCTTTTTTTTCTAGATCTAAAATTGTTTTTTTTTTTTTTTTTTTTTTTGTAGAGAAAGTTATATAAAAAGAAATGTTTAAACAATGTTTTTTTCTTGTATTTTTAAATTATAGATGAATCTTTGTATTTATACAGTAATACAGTATTACCAACGTAACATTGTATTTTTTAGTCACGGGCGGTCCAAAAAAGTTGTCGGTGAAATTTTGTATTTAAATGGTAATATAATATTACCAGGCGTAATACTATATTTCTTGGCCACTGACGATCTAGCGAAGCTACCGATAAATTTTTTATTTACACGGCAAAACAGTATTACCTTAGTAATATTGTATTTTTTGGCTGTCGACGGTCTGATGAAGTCATCGATGAAATTTTGTATTTACACAGTAATATAGTATTATAGGGGTAATATTGTATTTCCCGGCAGCCTGTGGTTTAGCAAAGTTGCCCGTTAACTTTTGTATTTACATGATAATTCATTATTACAATATTGTATTTACCAGCCATCGATAGTTCAATAATGCCATTGGTGAAATTTTCTATTTACATAGTAATATAGTATTATTGGGGTCATATTATATTTCTTAGCTACCGACGGTCCAATAAAGCTGTTGGTTAATTTTTGTATTTACACATCTAGGTAATGGTATATTATTTGGCCGATGGCGGTCTGATAAAGTTATCAGCGAAATTTTGTATTTATATGGTAATAATAATACTGTATTTCCTAGTCGACGTCACGTCAGTGTCGGTGAGAGAGGGGGTGAGAGATATAGAGGAAAAAGAGATGTAGGGTTTTTGTTCTTAATTTCTCATAATATGCTATTTACTACATATTTTAAAACTATATAACATTATTTACTAAGTTTTAACTTAAATATGCTATTTTGCTCGTTCTATATCTTCAAATGTTTATCTATCGTAAAATATCACAGAAAGAAAATTATGTTTTAAAGCAAAATTTCTTAAAATATCACAAAAAGAAAATTATGTTTTAGAGCAAAATTTCTTAGTCTATAATTTTTTTCTTATTCCCACTAATATCTGTATTTTCCTTGAAGTTTTTTAAATACAAAATTACCAATATTTCCATTTATACCTTTTTTTTTACCTTTTAGTAAATTGAGGATACTTTGTTAATAATTTTATGTTATTTATTATAGTTGGATAAGAAATAAGAAACTAAAGTTTGAATAGGTCCGTTTTGAATAGGTCTTTATGTAGGTCTATTGGTCAAAGAAACTACGACCTGCATGTGGAACTTAAGGCACGCAACGTGAGTATGAAGTTGACGTATCATTAGTCATATGCGACATAACAACAGATTGGCTGCTTTGCGTATGAAGATCATATATGGACATATCGAAAGTAATTGAACGTACAGGGTTCACAATTTTACTCAAACGCTCCTAAATTTATCAGGATACTGTTCCCATATTTTTGCCTAAACTTGACATGATCTTCTCTCATTTGCCTTTAGAACTTCAAAAATTTTCACTTTATTATTCTGAACTTTGAATTCATTCCACTTAATCTTCTAGCGTGTTTTCTATTAAGATGAATCAAAAGAAACACGCGATAGCAAATGAAAATAAAAACAAAATTTTATTAGAGTTGGGTTTTTTTTTTTTTTTTTTTTGAATGCTTGTGTTTCGAGCAAAAAAGACAACTCCTACCAATCTCCTTCCAAAATCTAGGGCTATATTACAATTGATTTGAGAAGTTATCTTCTTATGTAGGCTACATAGTCAAAACCACGGATCAGTAAAATATCAAGAATTTGATATCAGGGGAGGCACAAATAAGATGAAATTTATACCATCTAAAAAAGACAAATAACATGAAATTTATACTATGAAATGATATAAGGAAGAGATAGTACATCATAAATTTTTAGTTTCCTTTTTTAATGTAATACATGTATTACTCACACGGCTGTGATTGAAATATGCTAGTACTTATTTTTCAGTGGAGGCATGTAACTCTAATGGTCCTTAATTGGATCTGTGTCTGCGATAGATGGACCTAAAACGTGGCAAGAATTAATTTATGGTACGAAATTTGATCAAGAATGCAATTATTTTTTCAATTTGAATTTCTTTTACTTAGAACCGTAATTGAAATTGCTACAAGCTCTCTCGTTGACAAAAAATGTTGTGCTTGTGCCTCCACCCATGTATCCAAGACCATGATGGTCTTTACTAGTTTTACCTATTGTTAAAATGTGATCAAGCTTGGTCATGGCGGCATTCAATATCTTCTTGGTCTTCTAAGTGTGCTCTAATTTTGACCTTGTTTAACATAATTTCTCCTCCTTCTTGGCAGCTAGGAGTTCATAGTTTGTGGCTGCTTTATTTAATTCATCTCTTTCCTTAGTAAGTTTGACCACTTTGTCTTCTAAGCGTCTCTTTTAATTTGTACACCTTAACCCACTTGGCATAGATTAATTTGTAGGCATTTTGTGTTGAATCATCATCATCTTTGTTATTCTCAATTTCTGTATCCGAATTTGACTAATGGAGTTTTTGTCATATTTTTTTGATAGTTTCTGTTGTAACATATTCTGCAATAGATACAGTGATTGTATTGAATGCTACATAAATGCTCATGACCTCATCATCCTCTTGACTCCATTTGGATTCGTCATCACTCTAGATGGAAGTCATGGCCTTAGATTTCTTCTTGTGTGTGTTAACACATTTAGATTGAATATAGCCAAAACCTTTGCATTCTTGACACTGAATTTCTTTGCTCTTTTTAATACCATCGGATTGCTTGAAGGAGCCCTTATTCTTTTGAAAATTTTCAGCCTTTGATGAGTTGTTGAACTTTTTCTTCTTATTAATTTTCTTCAAAATTTTGTTGAAGTTTGTTGTCAATGTATCAAAAGATTCTGAAAAATCTTCCTCATCTTTAGACATCTCCCTCTCATATAATAATTGTGTAGTTTGGTTTACAGGGCTATGCTCTTTTCTTTCTTCTTTTGCTTCAGTTTCATCTCAAAAATGAACCTGTTAATTCATCAAGTTTCATGGAGTCAACATCCTTGGCTTCTTCAATTGCTGCAACCTTGTAAGCAAATGTCTTAGGAAGTGATCTGAGGGTTTTCCTTACAAGCTTTGAGTCAGAATACTTTTCACCAAGATTTAAAGTCTCATTAGCAATATCACATAGTTTTGCATTAAAATCAACAATCTGTTCATCATCATGCATTCTCAAACTTGGTTGCTAGAATTTGTAGTTTGGAAACCTTAACAGCAGTGATTCCCTCATGAGCAGGTTGAAGAATATTCCAAGCCTCTTTAGCATATTCACACATAGAGATGAGCATGAACTGATTCACATCTACTGCATTAAGTAAGGCATTAAGGGCTTTTAAATTATAATGTACAAGTTTCACCTCATCTACTGACCATGATTTCTTAGGTTTGAGAATAGTTTTATCAGCAGCAGTGAGATGATCCCAACCCATCAAAATAGATTGCATGCTCTTTCATTAATTTCCTTGATGAATGCTCTCATGCGTGTCTTCAAGTATGAATAATTTGAACATCTAAAAGTGATGGTTTCGTGATTGAGCCTCCATCTCCTGGTGATTTCATACCTACAAAAACATAGATCTTGTCCCAAAATCTCACAAAAATAATAATTAGTGAACTGCTCTGATACTAACTGAAAGATATCTTTTAGAAAATTACCAAATTTTTAATTAAAGTTAAATTAATTAAAAATTTCTAATGCATAAAATAAGCAAAAAAACACAACAAATTTTGTTGTGGTTTGGTTACAAAACCTATGTCCATAGGGCTACGCTTAGATGTTGAATAATTCACTAAGAAAACCTTTTTACAAGTACCAATTGGACTTATTTAATTTAAGACTCCCGCTTAGTTACTGAAGCCTTCAATGAGTACTACTCGTCTTTAACTCTACTTTGCGAGACTCCCGTCGGCTGCAAAACGACTTCTCTGAAGACTGTAAATTCTTTTCCCGAAGAACAAAGTACCTTCTCTTGAAGATATAGTAAAGAGATCTCATAGACCTAGAAAATATCTTTCTAAGTTTAAAATTAAGAACCTTAGACCAAATAGGCTCTCTCTAAGCTGCTTGAAAATTAATGTACAAAAGCTATTTTTGCAACTTAGGTTTTTTACTAAAAAAAAAGATTAAAGCATTAAAACCTTAGTTGGTTGTAAGTCCTTACCATAGGTTGAGAATTCGAGTCATGCTTAGTCCCACTCAAAAGTATGTGGCATTCTCCCTCCCTCGTATAAAATATATATATATATATATATATATTTTTTTTTTCTCTCACTTTTCGGCACACCTCCCACGATAGAACGCATGTATATACAGGAAGTAGTCGTGGGTCTTTGTTTTGAAATCACAATAAAATTATTTCTTTGAATCATATTCAATTGAGAAAAGAGATAATGCCTATTTCAAATCAAATACACTTTGAAACAAATCAGAACTTAATCAAAAACGTTTTTTTAAAGATAAACGTCAATTTTTTATTATTTTAAACTAGGTTAAAGAAAAAGTTGGAAAAACCAAAAGATTATTTTTTAAAAAACATTTTAAAAAACATATATTCTAAGTATGAGATAAACCGTTACTTTTTCTTCAAGTTTTGAATCTTTAAATCCTTATCTTTTTTCTTTCACAAATATCTTCTCCAAGCTTGTAAAATCTTCTAAAATTTAACATTTTTAAACTTTTTTTTTCTTGATAATTACATGATAATTATGCCAAAAAAAAAAAAACTAACATCAACAAAGCACCTATAGATAATTTCCTAAGAAGTACTACTATGTCGAGTGTGTGTATATATATATATATATATTTATATATGTATTAAAAAGGTACTTCTTACAGTCAAAACCTCAATCCCAAATCAAATGCGAATATTTAATTTGTATTTTCTGATAAAATATGTATGACGATCAAAGTATCAATGATAATAGGGTCATAACGGCTGATCCAATAATGAAAGTAGGTTATCTATATTATTAAATAGACAATTTCATGGTTCTTTTTTCTATATATTTATTATGGATTTCGAAAATGCTCTTCTTTGAGTATTTCATTGATGATAGTCTAAATTCATGCATTCTTGGATCATGCTAGGTACGTTGGATCTTTTTACATGTTCCATAATCATGTATGAAAATGAGTTGGTGTCGAAGTTTTTTTCATCACACAAAATTTTAAACTGATCGTACCATGCGACGTTTTTTCGTAGGTTAAATGATGAACGAAAAAGGTTTTAGATAGTTGATTTATTTGACAAAAGTTGTTCGAATTTTAACTGTTCAAATCGATTTTCCATCGCGGTGCAAAGGTAATTGCACAGATCAATCTTTTGTCTCCAATTTCACATTTTGCACTAAGAAAACAAAACAACCCGTTCAATTGCAATTTCTCGTTGCTATAGAATTAGGATAAACCAAAATATCTACTACTTAGTGAGCTTAATCCATTTCTGGTCAGGAACTTAAAAAAAAAAAAAAAGGAGCCGTGAGAATTGTCGTTTACGACTTTATTTGTGCATTGTGTATCGTCGAGAGGTTCAACTATCTGCAGAAAGTGAGGTGGGATCGTACCTGACAATGACTAGAGATCATCCCCATGTTTTTTCTTTTATGGCCGAGGCATTGACCATGCATCTAACCTTCTCTCTTCTCCTTTTGAGTTTTGTTATGAATGGATGCATCTAATCCCGTGAGTAGTTTAGTGGGGTTTTTTTTTTTTTTTTTTTAAATCTTCCTACATTACGGCTGTTCCAAGGCCTAACATTTTTTTAATGTGTCAATACTGTATAAATTTTCATGGAATGTCAATAGTATATTTGTTGCCATAAAAAAGGGAAGAATGTCATATTTGGCATTTTTTTTTATATATTGTGGTTTAATAAATATATAATTGTCAGAAATTTTAAGCTTTACCAATTGTAAAATAGAATATAGTACTTCAAATTTTTGAATAATTTGAGAATAGTAATGTTGTAATTATTATATGAAAATTTCAACAATCCATTTGATGGTAACTGAATGTTAAAACTTGACCTTAAATATAATATATTATAAATTTAATATTTAAATGTATTATATTGGAGAGTGATTTTTGTACCCAAGTATCAAAATTTAGTATTACCATATTAATTTGATGTTGTATTGAAAATGCTCTAATGAAAGCAAGCTATATCTCATACGTTTACAATAAAAATGAAAGCCATTGATATTAATATCGAGTTAATGAAACAAATGGCCTAATTATATATGTTGAATTAAAATATAGTTTCAGTTTATAAAATATATTTTATATATGGTTCAAAATAATATCATTAGGTCAAAAAAAATATCATTAAAATAATTATTATGCAATTAAATACCATAAATTATTATATCATTATGATAATTAGTATGAAATTATGACTTTTTAAAAAATTTTAAAAATTATATTGAATTTCACCACAACAAATTTGACCATGCAGTATAATTTGTTTCTAATTAATATATGTTAGAGGAGATTAAATTGGGTTTCATGAATATATATATATATATATATATATATGTAAAAGCAAAGACAAGTACACTATCAAAAGTGCTAGAATTCCCTCTTAAAAGGCTCTCTCTGACCTGTAAAGTTAATGGGTAGAAGAAGCCCATTAAACATGATAATTAATAAAGCAGTGAGAAGTTTTATATATAGGCTGGCTGCCATGTCAAAACAGTGAAAGGAGTTGGGTGTGCCTGCATGGAGTACAGCTTCACTGTCTTACTAAATTAAGCTATAATATCTGTAATCTATAAGCTATATTTATATGGGAATCCCACTTTTCCACAAGCTCTGACTCCTCTGGGGATGTAACCAAACCACGCCACAAAATTGAGATCGATTTTTCTTTGTTTTCTTACCTGCGGTAACTGCCACTTGTACTGACTTACCTTCAATGTCATGTATGGGTGAGTCTCAGCCTCTTTCACACAATATAGCTGCAGAGAGTGCACCCATTGCAGCCTATATACAGGCAGGTTACAATTCTTTATGGGGTCTTTTTGGGTGTGGACATATGCTAGAAGGTATATTTTTTTACCGTTAAATCTAACTAAAATTATATTTATGATATAGATATAATGGCCGAAAGACGCGGTCTTATCGATGGGTTGTTTTATGGGTTCATATATAGAATTGTCTTCCTTATATCCTTTGAACATGAATCATTTTCTTTTCTTGCCTGCTCTTTCCTTTCCTTTTACCCTTTTCTTTCTTTCTCTTCTTTTATGTCCAACGATAGGCATTGAAACTCTTTTCAAGACTCTAACCTAACTTGTCTCCATATTGCTGCTACTGGGTAGGCAGCGTCTAGTGAATAATATCTCATTATATATAGCAAAATATCGTATTAATATTCAGTTTTACAGCAGAGTTTTGTCGTTCATATAGAATGCTCACTTTTCCCTATATGGTTAATTGTTATCTCAATCAACTTGGACAGACCCTCCTGCTTTTGCACCCATTTTTGGATGCCACATGGCAGACACGTAGCCTTGTTCCAAGTTCTAAACTGATTTCATTTATGCGAGGTGAAAATTCTTTTCATCTTATTGCTTATTAACCATTTATTCATAAAATTGTAAGTCTCAGTTTAATATATAGTGTATTTTTTAACTTGAGTGCTATAGTTTTGTTAGTAACGAAGCTTAACGAAGTTATAACTCTATAGAGTTAAATAAAATTAATCATAATGCAAACCCACCCAGAAAAGTGTTATATAATATAGGGCTACTTCGGTTCACCTGGTGTTTTATACGCCCAAGTAGTGTTAGCCGTGAGATGTAGTTGAACGGCTTTGATTATTTGAGGGGGCAAACTAATCTTTCGTAACCCATTAAAATCGGTAACCGGTTAATCGCACATTACGTATCATTTTTCTTTCTTTTTTTTTTTTTTATATTTCTTTTTTTTTTCAGGCTCTTTGTTTTGAAAACGACAGGCGTTTTTGGGTCGATTTGTTAAACATTTATTTGTTCGTGCTCCTTGTCGCATAAGGAGGCAAATTTGTGGCCCTAAATTTGAGTCCTTGGCTGATTCCCTCTGAGAAAGTAGCCCAGATCGCAATCAAAGAAATTGTGGTCCTTTTATTCTTCCTCGTAGCTGCGTTCCGGAGTACAATGCATTGCCGCGGCATATACTTAATCTTGGATTTGATTTTGGGTAGTAACTTTGTTTGAACCCTAGCCCTAATATTTTGTGATTCGTTGTTAAGTGTGATGAAAATATGCCTTTCCTTTGGTGGAGCGGAATGGGTTTTTTTTTCTCAATTTTTTGGGTTTGTATTCTGTTTGGCAATGTAAATAATTATTGTCTTCATAATGAATGGCATCATCTCGGCCCGTTATGATTTATTGTTTTATTTTTATTTTTTGTTAATTTAGCATCTTGGACGTCTCTTTCACTTGAGTGTGCTGCATGTTGTTGCATTCTATTAATTTGTTGTAGATGAATGCTCAGAACCTGGTTTAAAGGGTGTTTAACAGATCAGGACTACTTTTAGTTATAAACAGTACAAAGCTCTTATATACTACAGGAACAATAAAAAACAATCTTAACCAACGGCTCTAACCATCCTGCCAAACACCTTAATATTTAAAATGCTTTAATGTGATGGAAGAAGATGGATTATTATATTTGGACAACCATTAGGCTATAGAAAGGAAAAAAAAGTACTACATTTGTAGGGGTTTGGTTGGTTGGCTGGTCAATAATACTGATGCGGAGAAGGGGATTCTTAATGTACATGGTAAGGGTTTTGAGCTGACTCCAGCCATATTTGAGTTGGTAGCTGGAGTGAAGGATGGTGGTGTGAACTTTAAAATGTCTTTGGACCGAATCGAAGCCGATAGGACGAAGGAGGGAGGAAAAGAGAAGTTGTCATTGGATTCGGATTCTCCAGCCGACGGTTTGCACCAAGTGTTTTGTTTCCAATTTGCACTAGAAATCATTCAAATCCAATAAAAGTTATGCCGCGTCTATCATACTGTTTACTTTTTCTATGCAAAAGTTATGTCATCTTTTGCCCAGTCCATGCCGCACTGTCATTTCTTCCATTTTGCCCTTCAAAGGACCACACAATTGCATATTTCATCAGTTAATCCTTCAATGCAACAGGCTATACCCGGTGACCATCACTTTATTAGTATACTATTGCTCCTATCACGGTACACCTGGCAACTTAAACACAACAAAGAAGTCGCTTAACTTTTAATAAGTGTGCTACGTGTTTGGGTGTATAAAACACTCGGGTGTACCCTAGTAGAATCCTCTCTCTCTCTCTCTCTCTATATATATATATGTATGTATGTATGTATGTATGACAATATATGATATTCACCGAGTTCTGTGAATGAAAACGACATAAGTCAATAGATTTATGGGCAATGGCACCACAAACAGGCACCGCAAACTTCTCTGAAACAGAAAAAAAAAAAAAGAAAAAAAAAGTGGTTTGTTCCAATAAAAAGAAGCAAAATTCCATAAGAGGGCACCACCACCATGTATGTATAACTTTCTTTATCAATAAATCGCATTTCTAACTATTTTGATAGCCAATAGATGAAAAGAAATAGGGTACAAGCTGCAATTACTGCAGACAAAATAAGAGTGTCTCTTGATCGTCGCCTTCTGATTGAACCTGCAAAAGGTTAGATACAATTTTAGTAATATGTCAAATCAAGAAACCAAATTGGTTGAATAGTTGGCTTTGCTTCATGAACAAGTACCAAGTAGGCCACGGATGACGGGAAACTTGTCACTAAGAAGCTTCACTTTCCCTTGAACGTCTCCAAATAACGACCTTTGAGAGCCCAAGACTGCCCTTGTTGTTTGAGCCTGACTTATCACATCATCTATCTGCATAGAAGTGAACCCCAAAAATTTAAAACTTTATGGAATGTGTCCTATTGTACCATTTCCTGAATTTGTGTTCAGACACCTCAACATTCATGTCGTTTCTGTATCAAAAGCACATATGGGAAATTGTACACAAAAAACATCACACCTATAGTATTGACTACCCAACAGCCTATTTAGCTTACATGGGATATACTTCCATGGATTGCGGCTCTCTCCCTTAGTAACTGCATTCTTGGAGACATACTCCCAGATGCCTGCATTGATGCATATTGAATAATCATATTTCAGTTGCAATTTTCTTATACAAGGCGGGATCAAACCTGCAACCTCTCTCCAAAGCTCCAGCCTACCGCCACTAGACCAACCAATCTTGGCATTAATATTCCAGTAACAATAACGTAGAATGTTTAGGTAATATGAGGTACAACAACTATACATGTAGAGCTGTAAGGAAATTCAGAGGTCTCCCACCTTATACTCGCTGATGTCATCCCTGACTGAACTCAGAAGCTCTGCGTGTTCCTTCATTGAGTTTATATTTCCCTTGATTCGTCTAAATTCCTAAACGGATAAAGGTCAAGTAAGAATTGGAATGCACCGCCTACAAGCAATTTTTTTTTTTTTTTTGAGGAAAAATGTTGAGGAACTAATAAGTAATAACTAAGATTTGGCAATTCATATCAAAAGAATTTGTTCAATAAGACTACCATTACCATGGCGTCAACGTTACACCATGACCTTCAATTTAAACCACATCATGCCCTTACAGAAAGGTACCTTTTCAAAATGGATGTTTCTCCTGGAAGCTACTAAATGAACTTTTTGAGTGTTGATCCTTAATGTAGTGGGACCATGACTCGATATGAAAAATTTATACAATTTTCTTAAAATCCATTAATTCACTTAGAACATGGCGATTTGCTCACAAATACCAGGAAAGCAGGCATCCACTAACCAGGCAATTCGCTCAAGAATGCCAGGAAAGTAGGCATCAACTACTTGTTAATACCACAGAATACCAAAAAAGTTGGAAAATACAAGAGTAATACTCGAAAGTAATTGAAAAAAAAGAACATCCCCCTCTTTACGTATGATAGGGCTAACATGTTTATAGGCTAAATTGCACTAAAGAGAAGCAAACAACAACAAATAAAATTAGGCAACTAAAAAATTCCAGATATTATAAAGAAAGAAAACAAAAGCAGGAAACTAGTTAATATTCGCACCAAGAATTAAACAAGTATTTGACTTTGTTAGAGCAAATTATTTTATTTTAAAAGAAAACTGTCTTAACATTTTGAAATAGCTAACTCATAAGCTAAACATACGATTCCCAATCCCACAATTTGTTTCCGAACATGGCCTGCAACAGATCCACTCCTTCCACAGGTTTAAAACATTCCTTAAATATCTCATCCAATACAAACCCAAATAAGATCAGTTTGCAATCAATATATCTTGCAGTAGAGTTACTAGCACACTAGAAGCAACAATCTAAGAAACAATTAGGTAGTTATTTGTATAACAACAGGACTGGTTAAAAAAATATGAAAGACTAATGCCTCTCTCAGGAAAAGAAAAGTAGGAATAATTTGTTCCAAAATCCAAGTAAGATGTACAATAATATTCTACAACTAGAAGTTGGTTTTCAATGAAAGTCATCATGGCTCAAAAAAGTATACATGTCATGAAATCTCATCTAGAGATTCTCTGCTTGATACAATATAATGAGGACAGTTCATCTTCGTGGAATTTGCAATGCTAAAATTAAAGAGAAAGGGAACCTGGGTGAATTCGTGAAGTATGTCTCTATGCCTTGCCAGTTTCTGAGTGACAGAAGTAGCAGGTGTAGCAGAAGCAGCACATCGACTCATTGAATCGTTTATATCCAAAAGCTTCTCAAGCAACGATTGGATTTCCATTTCCATGGACTTCCACGACCTGCTTGACCCAACAGTTGGTGATCCGGTATCCACATAACCTGATTCCAAAACCATTCTTATCACGAAAATTCATGCAACCTCATCGATCCACCACGCATTTCTCCCAAAACAAGAACTATTTTGACCAGACCATCTTTATCACAAATGCTAATACTAATGCTAGCTCTGACATGTAAAAATGACATATTTGATATGTAATTTCTTTGTGCTCCAAGGCATAATGCTATTTTAAATGCTATATCTACTTTTTTGTCATAATCATTTGAAAGTTGTAAAAGTGAACTTTTAATAGTGAGAAATTGAACATATTAAGCATACCAATGTAGTAATGGTTAAAACAAAACGTAAATACCCCAACTAATAGCAATCAAAAAGCTAAAATTTGACATACGAGCTTCTTGGAACTAAGTTTGCCAAGAAGTATAGCATATGTCAGATTCAACATCAAGAATAGCATTGCATTAGCGAGTAATTTTTCTAGTCCAATGTTATAATCCGACACTAACGCACTAATTTATCGATGCATTGGAGATGCTCAGAAAACCACAAAACTACGGAACTAATCTCGAAATTAGCAAAATGCAAATCAAATCGCTAACAAATTCCGTCGCTTTTCAGCATAATTCCCAAATTCGTCAATCAAAATCTCCTCCAACCACAAAAGTTCTCTCTCTTCAATTAAGTAACTTTGATTCTCACAGATTCAAGCTCAAACTTCAAAATCCTCATTCGAAACTAACCATTCATCAAATCCATCACCATTAGACTAATTTCAACAGACAAGAAGAAGGAATGCGAACCTCCTTGGGTAAACCTAGCGCCAAGCTTGGCGTAGGAAGAGAGCTTGACGTCGAGATCGCCTTCGATCTTCCTCGCCTCCCTCCTCAGCTCCTCCCAGCCAGACTCCTGCAAATCCAGATTCGGATCCGTCATCTGGATCTCGGGAATTCGCGCCTCCGGATCCGACGGTGCCTCGAAAGTCTTCTTCTCCTCGATCCGACGTTTGGAATTCGTTCAGTTATTTACAGTTTGGAAACTCTTCTTCTTCAATCAATCACCGGTGGTCTAGGATCTTTCTCACTCTACTTTCATTTTTCAGTTAAGGTAGACCTTAGTAAAACTGGTGATTTAATCTGGTCCATTGATAATGCGGACGAAGAAGTGGGATTTTAGAGTGATGCGTGATTTGATGGTGGCGATGATGGTTTATTCATTATATGACATGTCGTTTTTACGGTGACGGTTCCGCCATTCTTTTATACGACATGTTGTTTTATAGTTAATATGTCACGTCTTGTTATGCGACACAAGTAGTTGGATGGGAGATGTCGTATGCATGTAAACTATTTGTCGTTTTTCCGGCTGCAGCATACATAGTCTTTGTTTATAAGAATGGCATTCTCGAAAAGCTCTTGAGAAAAAACCTTCACTTGTTTGGTTGGCGGTTTAAATTGTGTACTTTTTAATATTTTTTGTTTGAATTGTGAATTCTAAACTCGTATGGTTTAATCTGTCATTCGAAACTAACATTTGGAGGTGTAAAAGCTGAAAAAAAGAAAATCAAATTTGAACTAGTTTATATTATGCTATGGTTTTACTATGACAAATAGACGTAAGTCTAAACTTTTTTTTATTTTGATTGATTTAAAACATCAAATCGAGTTAAAAACCACGCCTCAAAATGCATATCTAGTTACATTGAGATACATCCCCTAGACCTTAAGCACCTACTTCCATGCAAAACATTCCTTTATTTTAGAAAATTGATTTGAATCAATTTTTGTTAAAAACCACGTAAGAGTTTTATATTATAACAGTTAAAAGATTTAATTAAAACGGAGATTCTCAAACTCAATATTTAAGTTACTAGGCACTTTACACGACATCTAAGTTACAAGATCAAAAGTTATAATATTTATGTGGTAGGAATTTCCGAAGGGAACTTGTCATTCACTTACTGGACTGCAACTTTGGCCCAATTTGAACCATCTAACACAACATGTGTCCGTCGAAGTTCCTTCGAAGTTACACAAGTCCTTTTGGACTGTTGGACCTTGCAAAACTCGTTAGCAATAGAAAATTATTATTATGACTATTATTATTATTATTATTTCCAAAAATTGATGTTTAAAATATCCATTGTACGGGAGAATATAGCATCCTTTTGAAAAGTTTGCCATTAGACGCATGCTGGTTGGAAGTAAAACGTGGATCGCGAATTTTAAGCGTGTGATGAAAATTATAACTTGAGCTTATTAATTAAACAGCGGTAAGAACCCCAATTAATATATGGTGTTTGTAAAGATTGACATTGCAAAAATACACAATCAGCAGAAACCAAACAAATTGAAAAAGCGTCATAACAACAAGGTGGTGTAACGATTATGATGTCTTTCTTTCTACTCTTAGAATAGGATAAAACATGACATGACATCTTTTACATATTGTCCCTATTAAAAAGACACCAACAGTAGCATATTTATGTATGTTTGTAATATCAAATATGTCTTGAATTTTAAGCCTTCAATGATGGTTATAAACGAGAGCTTATTAATTAAACAACGGTGGCAACCCCAACTAATATATGGTTTTTTTACGAAGATTGAAATTGTGAATATGCACTTTCATGAGAGACCTAAAGCTTCTCTAGCCAACAAATTAGGAAAGGTTACAACTCTTATTGTTAAATTAACAAAGCATTAAGCCAATAAGGAGGTGTAATGGTTATGTTGTCTTTTTATCTTCTAATCTCATGATGGGTTTAATGTTTGATACTCTAAAGCCAACCTTTGAGTTCATTAACTGATCAGTGGATTGTGCGACATTGGGCTTGTATGTAGGAGTGAAACTGAGCCGATTTTTTAAGTGAAATTACGCTAAATTAAGTGAAATTATGTTAAATTATTTTCAATAAACTTGAGATTAGACGAAGAAGATAGGAGACTGGATAGCATCAATAATCTCAAATTTTTAGCAAGTAGAAAGTGTCTATTATATATATATATATATATATATGTATATTATTTTTTTTAATGTGTGGTTATAAATTGTGCCTAGGTTCCTAAAAATATTGCCTAGGGAGCTAGTAAATATTACTTTGAGTTGGTGGGTCAACTTGTACATCTTCAATGTGATGATGCAGACATATGAAATACCGTGCAAGTACAAATTATTCGCTAACCTAATCAATGTTTCCGGACAGTTTTCTCGTTTTTTATTTAGACAAAGAAAACAAAGAAAAAATTAAAACGGTCAGATAATTCCTAATTAGAGTGAAATCCGTACACATTCAAATTAACTTATAATATTCTTAATGACGAGAGGTATACTCATATGTATTCAAGAAATTGGCACACACACACACGCCACTTGGATCAATCTAACTTCTTCCATGGGTTTTGGCCGGTAACATCGCTAGCGATTACATCGAAAAGTAGTTGAGGTTTTATACATCAAATTGAAAAAGTCCAACTTGACGACCCACTAGAAAAATATATATATGTACCATACAAGTCTTCCAGGCTACTTAATTGACGTATAAATTAAATCCAAGAAAGTCTGCTTTAAGGCCTGTACTCCATATTGGAAGATTTGTAACAATTATTAATTTGTTCATACATATTGCAACAAGATGGATTTTGAATTCGTCGTGGTGCTAAATTTTCTCCAATATCACAAGCAAAGGTCCATGTGCTGTACAATATTATATATCTACTTTGAGAGCTATTTTTTATAAGGGAAAAACGTGTCGAAGCACTACTCAAATGAAACAGACAAAACAACAGATGTAATAAATAATGGGTCAATTTCCATGCTTCAAATAATTATAGAACCATGAAACACGGAATTAGCTAACAGATAGACTGCTTTATTCCTCTAACAAAGCATATGACAACATTCACCTCCGGAATCTGAATATCTTTACAAAAAAGCAATCATATCAATGGGCAAAGAAAGCATAATCATCCAATAGTTTACAATATTTTTGTAATTTACTCCTATTAATATGACCTTAAATGTGCATTGCAAACTAATTTGCTCGAATTTTGAATAATTAATTGTTGGTCATTAAGTTAGGATATTTTGTGGAAGAAGTTGGCACCAGCTAGCTAGTTGCAGTTTTCTTCTTGTAAAATGGCTCCTCTATTGAACTACTCTAAATCATTAGGAGGGAAACTTCTTCTAGGATATTTCTTTAAAAAGTAATAATAAACTTCTTCTAGAGAAGCTTGTTGTCGTATCAATTAAATTCAACTTAAAAACAGAAGGAAACTTCAAAGTTGCACTAATCATGATATAATTATGATGAAAAAATTTGAGCAGTTGTATTTAGCCTAAGGGGGCTGAAGCCCGGACCCCAACCCGAGGGGGTTAAAAAATGTTTTTCTAAAATTTTACCATTGTAAGATTACAGAGAATAGACGATAAATAAAAGAAAAAAAAAGAGAGAATCACAATTGGTAAAGAAATACAGATAATATAAAAAAAAGGATAAAAAAAAGGAAAAAAAAATAGGGTTTAAAATGTTAAATAATATCAATGTGTATTGTGATCAGCTGATACTTGATAAGATGACATCGATTCTGTTCACATTTTCTTATCCATATAAAGAGCCGTGAGTTGCTTAATAAATCTTATCTTGTCGAATTCTCTCCCTAGAGAATTTTTGGTACTATTTGAAAATGAACCCTGTAGGTATTGCATAATTTTTAACTACTTATATTGCGTTTGGTAATTTTAGTTAAAGACTATAGCACGTAAAAACTTTACATTATGGTTTATTTTTATTTTATACTGTAGTATGTAAGAGTTATGCATTGAGTTCAAACTATTAGTTTGAATCAAACACCTTGTTAATCTAAAATAAGATAGTTTAATTATAATTTTAATTTAATATGAGAGAAATGAATTGTATTTTAATTGATTAAAATTTGTGTTTATTTCCTATCATAAAATTTTCTCCTAAAAAGTGGTTACAGGCATAGCCTAAAGGTAATACCACACTTGACTATACTATAAGGTGTAGAGTTTAAATTCTCCATGTTTAATTTAAAGAAAAAACTCCTAAATAAGAAGGATTAACAAATAGAAAAAAAGTTTTTATTTGCAGGCATAATCTAGCAGCAATTATATATACCTAATATAGCAGTGGGTGGTTCGCTGGCAGCTGCCTTCATCTCCTCTCATGTTGGTTGTTCTACGGTCTTCGATCTTAGTGGTCATCGTCTCATTCGCTGGTTGTGTGATTTGGGGCGCTTGTTTGTTTTGTTTTCGTTGTTAGTTTTTATGTTTATCTGACAATGGTGTGGTCAATTTACCGTTTGGGTGCCCTCGTCATATGTTTTGATCTTGTTAAACTTTGATGTCTGTTAACAAAGGTGATTTCCCATCCTTCGATGCAATTTTTTTTTTTTTTTTTGGGAGTGGGCGTGGGGTGGTAAATGGCCTTAATACTATAGGTCTCTAAGTCTTATATAATTGGGCTTCTTCCATTATAGTTGTTTTGTTTAAAGAGCTATTTATGTATTTGATGCTCTTTATGTGCTTGATATTTTTTGTCTTTTTGGTTTTTCTCAAACGAGAATATCCAAGATTTTCAACTCATAAGTGTTTCATTTAAATTTATCACTGGTATTGGTTAATGTTTATGGTCGAGTTTTCTTGCGTAGACTATTGGTTGGTGTGTGTGTATATATATATATAGAAAAAAAAAAAAAGGCATACTTGAACATCATGAAAGTGCATATATTTAATTTAATACTTGTACATTTAGGGAGGCGTGGGAGGTGCATTTTCCTGCATATTCAAGGTACCTAGTATAACAAGACAAATTTTTGCGGTTATTCTTTTAACTTGGCAATGGTGGGTCATTCTAAAACTAATATATTACAACAATATGCATATATATTTATACGTTTAGTTATCATCATTAGTTTCCACTCGAATAAAAAAATGATGTATTAGCACATGGTTAAAATCATGAACTCGGCGTTCCTATTCCAATGAGAAGAAGTGCTCAAAAGGCGGCCATTCTTTCGATTAATCATTTAAGTTGACCGAATTTTGTTTTTCCATGGGTCGAAAGTTGTTTTTACGTGCCCACATTTGGATAAGAGTGACCCAATCCGAGGGTGGTTTATTACGTTGATAGCTACGTGTATCTGTCAGTGTTAAAAACGAAAGGAGCGAACTTTGAGCAAATTATAAAGAGAGAGATGATAATCATTTTCTTTTTCACGAGTCCCACCACAATCAATGCAAAATTATAAATTTTCCTGCCTTTGATAATTGATAGATTTTATATTGTCACTTTTGTCCTAGGCTATGTATTTCCTCTTCTAAAGTATTAATTTTTTATTCAACTATTTGCTCAACAAACGCAATATATATAAAGGGCAAAATGTGAAAACCAAAATTGTCCTTTCAGACTAGTATGAAGTCATATTCATTTGCTTCGTCCACGTAAACTAACTATTTGCTATATTTATGGCGACGAAATGTTTGACGACGATAATGTCCAAGCTCCATTTTAATAAATAAATAACTATTTGGTTGATAAATGACAACCACAATGATTTTCTCTCTACCCCAATTTTTTTTTTTTTTTTTTGGTTTTAAGTATCTTCTATGCTCTTGCAATGCAAAGAGACAAACTAGAAACGGATAAATAACGTATTGAGATTAGACTCAAAAGTAATATAATTGTAGGCCATGAAAAAAGAAAATTATAAAGTCACTGAATTTGTACTTTGGTACACGATGCTAGGTCATTTTAATTAAATTAACACTAGAAATTAAATCCAAAATTTGGTGATAATTGGTCTTCTTCGTGAAATAAATATGGAAAAAAAAAAGGGAAAAAACTTATATAAGAAAAGTCGTATATAACGACAAGCGATGATAGCTTAGTTGGTTTTAAGTCCCTCCATCTTAACCATAGATTGAGAGTTTAAGTCACGCTTAACTCTACTCAAAAATAGGTGGCATTCTTCTTTCCTTATATAACAAGTTTATATTATGACCCTTTTTGTTTTATTTATTTATTTTTTGAATTTAAGAGAGATTCGTACGATGCATCTGGTGGATTTTTTTTTTATTGATTTCTAAAATCACCTTTATAGGTAAAATATTAGAAGTTGGAAATCGGATATGAAGCCTCTAGAAAGCATATCTCCTCCACTTTTGAAGAAGTAGCCAGGATTTTGAAAGATAAAAGTTTATAAAAGAGATTCTTTTCAATATTTTGCCTGTTCTTTTCCCCTGGTTATTTTAGCGAAAGGAAACTTGAATGGGGAAAGAAAGGGACCCGCAAACTCATTTCCTCCTTGAAAGCGTGACATGGTGGGCCGGTTTTCTAACAGGCCGGCCCGCTATGATGAATATCGCACCGAAAAACGCCAGCTGCTTGTGGATCATTCGTTTGTCGCGCGTGCATGGGACATTTTGGGCCCCACAGCTTTCAGAAAGTGGTCGACCGGTTGGGTCCACTCAAACATTATTACGAAGGGCGTACTTGTTCGTACATGCACGGATGGTCAAGGGAAGCATGATTTTTGGTATGCAAAGGACTCTTCGGTGTTCTTGTTGGTGTTTGCGTATTGGCCTGGGGAAGTCTTTTAACGAGCAAATTGGTCCAAAATTTAATTATCGGATAAAAATTGATCAATATTTTTAATACAGAATGATACGTGGCACGCTATGGATAGAGTTGGAGACCATCGATTGGAAGGTCTATCTTGACCCGATGGATTGCTTGAACATGTATACATGCAATGTGTTCGGTTTATTTATTTACGTTTTTCCCTTTTTCTTTTTTTTTCCCCTTTTTGTGGATTACATATTCAAAATCAACTAAAAAAAAACTTAGGGGTTGATACTGGGTTTGTTTAAATCAACTTTATTATAGTATTATTTCTCATAAAGTTTGAAGTGCTACGGTATTTTAAGTTTAAATTATTAGTTTATACTATGTTCTTTACTTGTTAAACTTCATAGCAAAAAAAAAAGTTAGTTGTTAAACTGAAAAGATTTAAGCTCAACTATTTATCTTTAGCTCACCATAATTAAGAGTTTTATGATCTCAAAGAATTTGGCTCAGTTTTGTTTTTGTTTACCTTTTTTTCCCTCTTTGCTAGGAAGGTTTGAGTCTAAGTTACCTATAATATTATTTTACGCCTCGCATTTTAGAGCATCAAATAACGTTGTATGCGCCCCCTTTTTGTGCATTGTTATCGCACATTAGCTTAAGGGTGTAATAGCTAACCACACGCTAATGGGCTTGAAAAAAAATCTATCCAAATGCTTAAACCTGACCACATTTTTGTGACCAATACTCAAACTTTTTAAGTATTAGCAAAAAGTAGTGCTCATTGGAAATGAGAGACGTTAGCAAAGCATTTAACAACGCTGTTTCAACTATATAGTTTCAATTGATGCTATAGTGTAAAGTAAAAATAGGCTACAATGTAATGCTTTCACATGTTATAGTAAATTGGTCCATATTTTTGGTTCTACCTGCTTTCCTAAATATACTTTAGGATATAAGGAAACCCGATTTAGATACAAATTTTAGAGATCTTTTTGAAGGTGGAATAAACAAACCCCTCACATAGGTGCCAACTTCAAAACATGTTGTGTGACAGCCCAACATATCAGCGCATGTTTTTATGTTTTTTTACTATCCAAGTCTGGAAAAGTTGTAACAAAAAAGTCATTGCATTGTTTTTACTTGTCACAAAGATGTTACAAATGAAGATCCACAAAGATTATTACTATACTCCCTTAAATTTTGTTGTATTCATTTGAAGTTACAGGACTTAGTTCAAAATAATAAAAAACAAATTCACGAGATGAATCTTCATTAAATAACAAATTTTAGTTCATAAAACACTATCAGAGCATGTTTGTTTCATGCATTTTTTGAACTCAATGAACTTAAATTTAGATTCGAGTATCAAGAATCCTTCGGATACGTTTGTTTCTCTCAAAATCTGAATCATTTGAGTATTAAGAATCTAAGTTTTCAAAGTTCTCATTCCCCCTGAAACTTTTGATACTTGGATATCTTTGTTACAGTAAAATTCTCTCTCTTATATTTAAGAAAAAAATCATAACTTCTTCATTTGATATCCAATTGAAATGATTTTTTTTTCACTGTGTTCCTAATGAAGACAAGGATAAATTAAGATCCATATTGTATATTTTTTAAGATCATTAATAGTAAAATTTTATTAGATTTATTAATAAACAAAAAACTATCTTCACTACCTCTTCAAACACAAATTTTAATTTTATTCTATACTTAGATTAAAACTTAAATACACATCTAAA
>CAMOHE010055588.1:23234-50192 GCA_946598075.1 Artocarpus hirsutus
GCTACCACGACGGTTTCCTGAAAAACCGTCGTGGTATCTTCACACCTTGCCACGACCGTCTTCGTTTTCACGGGCGTAACTTGCCGCGCATTTTTGCCTTTTACACGACGGTTTTTGTGAAACTGTCGTGAAATAAATGTCGTGTAATCAATATTTTCTTGGGCGTAACTAGCTCTTGGAAAAATAGGATCGTTTATTAAAAGTGGAATAGCATTATGGCTAGTAGTCCTAGATTGCCTTAAATATAGTTTTGAGTTACTGTAGCTAGGGCCCTGGGGCCACTTCTGAAACGAACAAAGACGTACATACACTACGCAAACATGCGTGTATATACAGAGGACGAGTTTCAAATAGTTACGTTTTTTTAATTATTGGTAATAACCGACTAAGTTAATGGTGTGGCAGTATATGTATGTATATTTATATATACAATTTAAGTACATAAATACTTATCTTGGTAGAATAATAATATAGTAGTCCTTCTTCATTAAGAAAAGGATTGCGACTTAGTACTAAGTTTCCTTGGCGTTTGCCAGATTATATAGTGAGCGATCAGATATATAGGAATGCAAGTAGTTCTAAAAAGGGTTGTTATTAGGAAGTGGTCCACATGCTAATATTAATTATATGAATTGCTAAGTCATGTGGCCGATGATGCTTCAAACACTATGCTTTGATAACATGATAAGTCATTGTTGATGCTTATTGTGTTCCGGCGTCGTACCAACACTACGTGCGGCGGCGCACGGTGCTTTGCTTCCCGTTGTTCGCCTCTGCCTGATCTGATCGACCTGTAACATGAGGAGGGGTGCCTCAGAGGCGTAAGGTGGTCAGTAAACAAGACAAGGGCTCTCCGATACTCAAGGCAGAGGGTGCTCGGTAGAGGTCGAAAACAAATCAGTTGGGAACGAGCCTGTTTGCTTACAGAATGCAATAAATGCATTCTATTTATAGGCTACCACTTGGGCCGAGTGTTAAGTGGGTTTCGCCCACGACCAGAGTGTTACATCATGGCCTGTCAGGTTGCTAGTGATAGGTGTCACGTCCCTCCGTCGATGGGTCATCTTCCATTCGACGGTGAGTTTTGTGTCATGTGTTGAGCATTAATAGCGAGTAACAGCCTACTTCAGAATGAGGATAGTCCGACCCGAGCTGACATTGAGTCCAAGAAGGCACCCTGGTGAGGTGCGAACCGAAGGAGCCCTGAGAAGCACCTCGGACAATGTATCAAGCGTAATCGGGGTCAGTTATGAGATCCACGTACCTTTGTCGAGCTGAATGATCGACCACCTGGAGTCTGGCTTCTTGACGGTGGCGTTGAGCTCACCCTCAACGATCATCATTTAACGACAAAATCTCTCCGTTGTGAATGATTCTATGAAATTCACTATTGGCAACTTGGCATTGCTGAAGCCACAAGTCAAAAATGATATGTATATATATGTTGTTCCTTATAATTTTTTTGAAAATAATAATAAGACGAGATATATTGCTTTTTGAGAGTACTATATCTTGTGTTTCTTTGATTGTCTTGCAAATTAAGGAAGAAAAGTGTGACCAATTTGCTCCAAATTAAAATCGAGTGAAGGTGAAGCTTCGTGAAAGCACTTTCAGCTTCGAGCTTAATTAACATTTTATAATTCACATTCGGTGGGCCCCACGGTATTGCAGTTTGTTATTTATATCTAAAACAAAGGAGGGAAAAAAATAAAGAATTGAAATGCCTAAACGAAAGATGCCACCAATATTTTGACGTGCTTTTTGAGTATGTCGTCTTCGTACTTTATTGTCGTTTTTCAAATTCTTCTTGTTTTCTCAATCTCATTTTAAAGCTAAAAAGCTCGTCTTTGCTAGCTAGTCAATTTCCGTTACTCATGTCGTTATTCAACTTGTTAGGTCATGTCGTTTTTCATATTTTATCGTTTCGTTTATAGTTATGTCCTCTTTTAAACTTTTGTCGTTTTCTAATTTGTTGTCGTTCACGTTGATGTAGTTTAAGATGCTTGTCTTTTCAGGTTCTCGGCTTTCAGTGAACTTGATGTCGTTTCCTATTACTGTTATCTTTTTAATATTGGCCCTCGTATTTTAAAATTATTGTTTTTTTTTTTTTAAGGTTGTTGACATTCATCTTGTAGCTTTCGTTTTCCACCCATTAGGTTCTGTAGTTTTCTTATTTTATCGCTTATTTGGGAGTTTTCCGTTTGTCAAGGGAACCGCGTTTTCATTTGAATGTTGCTTTCGTAATAATAGTGTTTTTAGTCAATATTTATGAAAAAAGTTAACATCGTTTTGCTGTCCTACTATTGCAAAATTCGTAATTTTTGACCCACCTCGATGTTATTGTCGATTTGCAGTATTATTATTATTATTATTATTATTTTTCCAATTCTATAATCATGTCACATTCCAGTTAACGTCGTTTCATTGGTATTCTCGTCCTTCTTTTGATGTTGTATTTTCCTTTTTTGTTGTTTTATAGGGCTTATATTGTTTTAACACTACAAAAAATTAGACTTTTAGTCACAACAACTTTTATTAAAACTTTTAGTCACAACCAATGTTGTGACTAATGTACAATTAATCACAAACTTTATTTTAATTTTTATTGTAATAAACTTTTAGCTACGGTATTTTTAATCACGAAACATAAGTAAAATTTTTATTATGACTAAAACCTTTAGCCACGGGGTTTTTAGTCACGAAATGTTAACCCTATGGTTAAAAGTTTTAGTCACGATAGAAATCAAACTAAAATTTATAGGTGAATGCACATTGATTAAAAATTTTGCTAAACACTATTCTAACTAAAAGTCTAATTTTTTTTTGGTAGTGTTAAGGTTGTTGTCGTATTTATGTAAGATCAATTCTTTTAACAATTTTAATGTTTTGTTGTTTGTTCATATTATTATGAATTTTCATCACGTACTTGTTATGTTGTCGGTTAATCAGGTTGTTTTGTTTTCGGAGATTATCGTCGTTTTAAGTGTTCCTTTTTATATTATGTCTGTCGATTTGCGTTTTTCTCTGTCGAAAATTTAGTTCTTTTCGGTTTTTTTGTCATTTCCAGCCTCTTTTCCAATGACATCTTATAAAGCAATATAGTCACTTATTTTGTTCGTGTTCCTTTCTTTGTCCTTTTTTTGAGCATGTTATGATCATTAAGACTATATTGTTGTTTCCATGTTGCATTCATTTCTCTTTTATAGAATATAGAATTACACATTCTTCCCTTTATTATAAGGGCTGGTTGTTCCTTGTGGTCTCTTTAACTGCAAATACTTTACCATTAAGTACGTATATATAAATATATATATATATATATATATATATGCGCGCGTCTATAACATATAACACAAAAAAGGCCACGAGAAAATGACTATTAACTAAAATTCCTTCTCTCACACAGCAAAAGAAAAATAATTAAGACCTGCACTTTCAAAATTTTTTACCTTAGTCTATCTTTTATGGTATGCATGGAAAATGCAAATACGTGAAGGCAACTAGCAAACATGCCTATAATGATATCTCTAGACTCCATCGTTTTTATAATAGTAACTAAAATTACACATGAAGTATTTTCAATAAGCATATACATGCATGACAAAGTTTGTTAGTTATATATATTTGTATACAATTTGAAGAGATATCATTGATCAAAAAGAAGCACTTGCATCTAAAATTAAGATTTTAGGTCCTTGAGCAGTATATTTTACGGTTTTACTTTTGTATATTTGCACATTCATACTTTCCCAAAAAACAAAAAAAAAATCTCAAGGGGTTGTCCACTTTTGCATAAACTTTTGCCCCGTACGTGTTAAAAAAGAATATCACCGTTTAAGTTAAATTTCGCTTTTTACCACATCCATCCCTTGACCCCACCAGAAATGGTCAAAATATAAAAATAACCCTCATGGTCGTGCAAGCAAACAAAATTGTGTGTGACATAAAACAGGTTAGCTTTGTCCTTTCATAATAAAATTTTGACCCAACAATGAGTCAAGTGGATAAAATTTGATGTTTGCAAATTACAAGGGATGCCTTTCGCATTTTTTCCAAAAACGTAGGGTTGAGAGTGAAATTTAACGTAAAGAGAGGAGACATTTTTGTTATTTTCCCTTTGAAGTACAACATCATGTTGGTTGCTAGTCCTAGTTTGCCTTAAATGTAGTTTTGCATTATTAGAACTTTCTGGGGTCGCTTCTGAAAATGAACAAAACAAACATCAATAGAAATTTGTCGCACGCTTTCTTGTGATGCCTCTTCTTTGCTTTTGGGCCAATCACAAATTATAAAGACTATTTCGTGTTCAAGTTTTAGCTTCATATTATATGTGGCATTATTAACTGAATTGTCTTAAGGGTACAACTTTTGCATATAATATGAATCTTGTTGAATATAAACGTCTTCTTCATCAAGAAAAGTACCGTGAATTACTGCTAAAGATCAAACAAGTTTTCCTATATTGACATGTTAAGAATTAGAAGCCTTAATTTTAGGTTAACGAAGCAAATAAAAATCTCAAAAAGAAAAGCAAATAAATGAACATGCAAATCTATAGTGGCTTACAACGTACAGTTTCAACCGTTAAATAAATTTTATTACGATGAAGAAGAAGTTTACAAAAAAAATTACACAACTTATTTTTAACGACTTAAAACTGACACCCTTTTTATATATAAAAAAATTAAGACAACCGAAAGTGTGAAACCCTCTGCGTAACGTAATAATTTGATGTGCAAGCAAGGTTACAAGTATTTTTTAAAGGTTCAATTCAGAAGTGGTCCACATGCTAATATTAATGATGAGTTGGTAGGCGTAATATTGGGAGTCAAGATATTTGGGATCATGTGGCCGACGATGCTTCATATAAATGCAATATGCGCTTTTTATATCATGATAATTCATCAATTAATGACAAATCTCCTTAATTTGTGAGAGAGATGATGAAGAAGAAGAAGAATTGAAGAAAAGATGTATTGCTGTTAAGGGCATTACAAATCTTGTGTTTCTGTGATTAGTTTTGCAAGTTATTGTTATTGTCATCGTCGTCGTTATTATTATTGTTATTGCTATTGTTATTGTTTTTGTCATTGCCAGATTAGCCTTGCAAGTTAAGGAAGAAAAGATCCAATTTGCTCCAAAATCGAGTGCATCCTAAAAACAGTTTCAGCCTCCTCCTTGGCCATTTTATTGCAATTTGTAGGAACTTAATTTTTATTTTCTTTTATTAAATACAAAAGAAAAGAAAAGAAAAGGAATTATAACGCCAAACGAAAGATGCCTCAAATATTTTGACGTACGAGCTTTCAAGTTTGTTATCGTCTTCGGACTAATTTATTGTCGTTTTTCTAAATCTCCTCGTTTTCTTCATCTCATTTTTAAAGTTTTTGTCTGTTCTAAATGCGGTTACTCGTATTTCAGCCCACTTTAAAGGTCGTATTGTTTTTTCCGTTTTATTGTCGTTTTCTTATGTTATTTTATTTAAAGATTGACGTCATTGGCCTACATGCGTTTTCCAACTTGTTAGGTAAGGGCGTTGGCGTTTTTCATGTTTATGTCATTCGTTCTCGTTTCCTGATTTTATACTCATTGTTGTTTTGTAATTTGTTTTCGTTTAAGTTTGATGTCGTTTGCAGTTCTCGTCTTTCGGCGAACTTGATGTCGTTTCCTATTGTTCCCGTTCTGGTGTTGACCTCCTTGGGCCGTTGACGTTGTTAAAACGTTATTAATCTTTTGTCGCTTTCTTATTTTATTGCTTCTTTGGGAGTTTTCCTTGTCTTAAGGGTAAACGCGTTTCATTTTAATGTCGCTTTCGTTTCTAACATATTGTTCGTACTAATGGTATTCTGTGTTATTGTCGTTCAGTCCTCTTCTCTTATGATTGAAAAATTGATACAGTTTTTCGAGTTGGTGTAATCTCTTTGCAAAATTTATTTTGCAGCTTTGTCGTTTCTCGATATAAATGTCGTTTTCCATTCATTAGTCAGATCCCATGTTTATGTCGCATTCCAGTTGATGTCGATTCATCGGTATCCTCGTCCTTATTTTTATGGTATATATTCTCTACTCTTCTTGGTCGTTTTAGCTTATATTGTTTCAAACTTGTTGTCTTGATAAACCTTTCTTTTGAACTTGGAATAAGGGATTTGAATGTGACTGCATTACATTACGCATATAAATACATGACAAACAAAATTTGTCAGGTACAATTTAGACCTATAGATGCTTAATATCGATGTTGCCTCAAATAATTTTTTTCTCTAGGGAAAGAGATACTCAATTCTAGATCCTTAAATTTGATACTTGAATTTAACACAAAAAGATACGAACTTTAATAGCTGGACTAGATCACTTTGAAGGACCTTGTTTTTGTCGGACTCATACAATTGACAGGGCAAGTACTTCTCAAAAAAAAGGTCAAAAAGTAATTGCCAGAACATTGCATATTCCGTTATTTTCAACTTTCTTTTACACTTATTGAGAACCAAGCAAGCAAACTAAAGAAAAATTCCCTGCCTATTATTGCTGTGATAAAATCCCAAAAAGGGTAACACTAATTGAGTCCTTGGAAACTATCATGATCAAGTGCACATCATCATGATCAATGCCATTGAAACCATCATTACCACCAATATATTAGTTCCTTTCTTGGATTTTTCTCCATTGTCGCTGTTTGGGGTTGGCTTTGAATCAGACCCAGATGATGAAGAAGACGAAGATGATGATGATGATGGTGATGTTGAGCCTGATGAAGTAGAAGCAGAAGCAGAAGTACTTTTTGGGGAATCACTACTGCTTTCTGAGGTTGTGGTGGAATCTGGCTCTGCTACGAAGATCTTGGCATCAGGAGAGTTTGGTGGGAGATTTAACATACCTGAATACAGCATAAGTATGCATATATCAATAGCAACAAAAATTATTACTATAATGCATGTAAATTTCCAACCACGATGCATGTAATTTTTTAAGTACTTTATTCATGTCTGTGAATGTTCTACATTATGGTTTTATCAAAAACATCAATTCTGAACTTTTTTCCCTTCTTGTTTGGTTTCTGAAGAATTTTATCATAAATTTTATGCTCAAAGTTTGTTTAGTGAATTGTGAGAACACATTGAGAGTGTATTGGTTGGAGAGGGAGAAAGAGAGAGGGAGAGGACTAATTGGTCGGAAAGAAGGATGGAGTCATCTTCCGGGCCTACAAATTTGAATTCTTTGTAGCAAAGAGGTTCAAAAAACGAACACATTAATTTTAAAAGACTATTTTACCCTCTAAAAAATTATGCAATATAATAATTAAACAATTAACAATTATTAATTCTTTCTTACTCTCCCTCTCTCCTACTAGATAATATAATATTCTTTATCCTCCGTAGTCGCCATCCCTCCTTCGATACAGAGGAGGTAACTCCAAGAGTTTTATGAATCAAATACTTATTGGGGGATATTTCTCTTTCTTTTTTGGGATTTTCTACCACACTAATTCCCTAACAATGACATAATTAGTTTTTCATTAGTAAGGAGGTTACTATTGTGAGACATTATTAATAGGGCAATCGGAGACTTTGGCATCAATGTTGCAAGCCGAGGGCATTTGAAGAGCCAAATTGGTATTGACAGGGAGGCCCATGGAAGGGTCAGTATTCTTCTTGATGAGAACACACAAGCACTTGGGCATGGTTGCCTTCACTTTCCGGGTGGCACTCCGGTGTCGGCTTCTTGGCGGTGCCGCTCAAGAACGGAATGCAAGACGCAAGGTTTCCGAGCTGGTCGGCGCAATCCTTCTCATCATCCTCCATGGTTCCCATTGATGCCACGGCCAATGAGACCATAACCATGCAAAACCCTAGGAACTTCTTGTTGCTTCTCATTTTCTCTTACAATTTGGTGATTTTAGTGGTTGTTTCTTCGTTCGTTTTGGGGTTGCAAGATTTAGGTGAGTTGGCCCTTTGTCTTTTATGATTGAATTGAGTAATTACCACTGCTTCATCCACTATCATCTAGTGCTTTGTGATAGATAAAGGTGATGGTCATTTAACACTGACATTCATTTATTGAAAAAAAAAATGACATTCAACGTGATAAAATTGACATCTAATAGGGGTGATGATATTTACTTAAATGCCTTGCAAATGCATTGAGAAATGGGATTCCATATCCCGAAAAAATGACAGGAAATTCAATTTTCTTGATTTTACAATATTCGATGGCATCCCCATTTATTTCTAGGTCAAAGGAGGAAAGATAAGTGCACCTTATGAAAATACTAGCTGTAGCCACATGGTTTGTAGGTAGGTATTTAATGTGTAATTTTTTTATATACATGAAACAAAACTAAGTTTGAGCCATATGTTAGGCTATATGGGAACGTGTGATTTAAACTATTAAGCTATAGTTGAAATCAGCTTTGTTATTGTTTTTTATATAAAATTTAAATTTCAAATCAATTTTGATTAAAAACTTAGAAAACTATTTTTTAATGTTGTAGAGAAAATACCCATAATATCTTCTTTTAAAATTCAACGTTTGACCCCTTATTATAGACATAAAAAATATTTACTAATTTATAGATGATGATGGTGACAATTAACAAAGATATGGATAGTGATTAAATGCAACTTCATAATAAATATGAATAGACAAGTAGATATATAAGTAGGAACAGAGAGAAAAAAAAATATATTTAAAAATATTAGGTAAAAGATATTTGAATAGGAATGCCTATTAGAAAATAAGTATGGCACCTAAAGGAAAAATTATTTTAGTAAAAAAATTAGAAAAATAATATTTAAGAAGATCCAAATTTTTTTTTAAAAAATACAAGATTATGAGAATAAATATTTTTAAAAAGAAAATAAAATATTATAAGAAGAAATATTTAAGTCTGCATATATTTGTAAAAAAAAGTTAATCAGAAAATTAGAAAAAAGATACAAAAGAAAATTAAATCTGAAAAACATAAAAGATTATAAGAAAAAAAAAAATAGGATGAGATATATTTTAAAACATTTTATGAAGATAAATTAAAAAAAATTAGAGGGCAAAAAATTTTAAAAAATCATTATTTTGATTAAATGTATAACATGTAAGACTTTTATTAGATGAAACGAAACAACTTCCTATATATGTGATATTATATTTTATAGGAAATAAATTATCTATCAAAGAAAGAAACAAAATAGTATTAAAAGGAAATAAACCAAACTGTTTAAGAAAGAAAAAAGACAAAATAGAGAGACCATTTTTTGAATAATGTTGTCTTAAAATTACTAGTTGATATTACCCGTTTTGCCTTTTTGTATAAACCGAGTATCTCATTTAGTTGGACATTTATTATGTTCAAAATAATTTTTTTTTCTTAATTTCTTTTATTTAATTTCCTTTGAACACCAACAAACAGCTTCTTGTTACTCCTGCCCCTGTGTTTGCTCTTCTTGATGCCCAGAAAATGTAATGTTGACTATTATCATAAGGTTGGACTTCTCATGATGTTATATATACATATAGAGAGAGAGAGAGAGAGAGAGAGAGACAATATATTAAACATGATTTGAGAAACTCAAACTCTTCGTTTTTTTAATGGATTATGAATTTATGGTTAATGTATACTTGCAACCAGAAGAACATATTTTCAAAATTTTAACCTCATTTTATTATCATAAAGTTCCAACTTTGTGCCTACTACTTTAAGAGGATTCTATAATTTTTTCTTTTACTTGATTTGCTTTTACTTTCTGAGATGCGATGGGTTTATTTGTTCTGTCATGACGAGGAATTTACGTCAACATTTTGTAAAAAAAAAAAAAAAAAATTCCACCCACAAATTGAAAACAAAAGAAAATTATTGGATGGTACATGCGATGAAAAGAGAAGGAAAACGAATGCGTTTTTCGTATCCTACAAGTAATCATGCGAAAGCTTAACTATAATTCTGCTGACACATGCTCTATAAACATCTAAAGCAGTCAAAATGTATAAAATGGTTCTCTAAATCCAGAAATTCTTCAAATGTTTATCAAAGTGGAAAAGACAATTGCAAACAGTCTTGCTGAAAAACGACAACATAAAAAAGACAAGTAGCCTCTATAAAAATCACACAGAATCACCTCACTTTCATATATCATCATAATGAAAATTGATGATTTACAATCCGCAAAGTAATCTTTACATGTAAAACGAATGGCTCTCCTCTTCCTTTCCTTACACATATCACAAAAGCTACTCAAATGTAAAAGTATGAGCAGACGGCCAAAAAAAAATGCGATGAATAAAACTATACAGTGTGCTATACAGACAAAACATGCACCTTCAGCAACTGCCCCATCACACCATCTCTATATTCCGTGACCTACGAAAGCTGATCTGGTCTTCCGTTGGAGTTAGACATCGAACCTGGAGGTTTTGATGAACTAGACTGTGATGGGGGAGCTGCAAGGGCATAAGTGAGTCTTGACGATGAATTCTCAATTAGCCCGGCTACCCCAGCAGCAGCAGATTGGGCACTTGAAGGGAGGAAGAGATCATGCTTCTGGTCTTTATACGCGCTCCAAACCTGTCAAGACAATGAACAAAATAACCACAATTTCATTAGCCAAAATGGAAAACTACACAAGAAAGATCCCGCTAGATCCAGCCTCCATGTTGCTTATTAGAACTACATAAGTATGTGTTTAATCTGAAATTAAAAAAAAAAAAATGAAGACCAATTCTTTACTATCCGAGTTAAAAGTTTAAGCCAAATTTTACGTAAAAAGAAAACGAGAATAACACTCCAAATTTTATTAGTAGTACAGCCTAGAAACGAAACCTTCACAAAATTGAAAATGTAAACTTCCTTTGATCCAAGAACCCACATAAATCGTGGAAGAGCCTTTTATGGATATAATTAAAAAAAAGGGGTAAAAAAGAATGGGGTATTGCCAATATAAGCGCTCATGAAACAAGAATAGGTTTGAAAGACAAGTTGTATACTTACATCCGAGGCATCTAATATATCACGCACTCTAGTACAATGGGCACCCTCCGTTGCGAATGCATGCAAAACCTGCGTTCATATTTCATAACATATTATAAACGAAATGAAGAGAGAAAAAGGGATGGAATTGGGGAAGGGGAAGCATAAGAAAGAAGTCGTAACAGAACTTGTGCATTTTCCATCAATTCAATCACAGCAGACAAAGATACAAGGCATTACACGACAATAGAAGGCATTAAAGGCAGAAGAAGACGAGCACAAGCATCTAAAATCCTTTTTGTATACTGTTAAATTTCCTAACATGAAAGATCCTGTCAAGTTAAAATCTACTAATTTGTAGACAAGAAGCTACTGTGATACGTAAAACTCGCATTCTACTTGGAAAATATTATAAGACCTTGATGTTAAAATATATGGAAACAAGTGTAAGATAGATAATTGGAGGATTACAGTACTCTCGAGAAAATTAATTTTTAATTCTAGCTAATATAACCTCCTATTATAAGTGAACTTGCTGAAAGGAGAAAAAAAAAGAAAGAAAGAAAAGTGTACACGAGGGAATGATAGCGCACAAAAGCATTTTTTAATGCAGATAACTAATTAGCATAAAACCAGACAGAAATTAACATGGCACTCATTTTTCTTTTCTTTTATTTTTTCCCCCTACTAATTCACACGGCACTCTAAATATGAACTAACCTCAATTGCCAGCACCCTGCCAATCGATGCTTCAGACTCATTCCACTTCATCTGAGAGCAAAGACCACTCCTTCCACCAGCCCTCCAATCCAAAAGGCCAAGCAGTACTTCAACAAGACCAACCCTACAATGTTCAACCTCATATTATCATTTTGCACGGTAGGTAATATTTCAAATTTAAATAATTAATTGTATGATAAATTATTCCAAATATGAGCATATTTGCCACCCTGCCTACAATTCTTAACCACGTAGAACATTATAAGTTCCAAAGAGAACATATGCCTCTACAGGTGTTGAACCCCTCTGTTGCTTATATACACATGATAACAAATGCTACTCACTTGAGTCCTTGTGCAACAAGTGCATCCCTAGCTCGATTTCCAGCAACCACAACACGTTTAAGTGTCTCAAGTGCTAGAATGCTTCCCCCTTGCCACCCTATAGCTTTCATCAAAAGAGGAACAACCTAAAAACAAAATAAACAAGGGTGGATTAGTATCAAGAGACACTGGCATTACAAATGACTAAGGCCACTGGGGAGAAAAAAAAAAACACTAATAGTAATATAAAGAAAATTAGAAATATATATGTAATATTGGTGTGACAGTGAATGTTTTATGACTACGTCAACAACGCCATTTGATGATATGTTTAAATTAGAATACATCTAAGAGAAAGAGATCAATTCTACAATATATTATGTTTATAACGTACCCATGTAAAAATTCAACAGTTCTTGAATCTTCCAAAAATGAAGAAATGTACAAAACTAAATGCACAGGAAATTATATAGGTAGAATAGGAAATTACCGATGTTATGTGACCTACCTGAGGTGTTCCTGCACTAGTTGCTGCCATAGCTTCAGCACACGTTGTACTAGCAGCAAGTTGATGTAAGACACGTAAACAGCTAAGGCGGACACGTTCTTGTGGTGTTTGAGCAGGCTGTGTTGATCCATCCTCTGGTTCATCTGCTCTGTCTGCATAATTGCCATTACTCACCTCACCCGAAGACATTGTTTCTCGTCTTCCTTCATAAGCCACAGCGGCCACAAGCTTGGGCACATATCCAAGATATCCAACATGATCTGCAAGCGCAGGGTGCACTCGCAATAATGAAACCAAAGCCGCAGAAAGAAGCAAAGGAAGTTCTGGGTCAACAGCTTGCGAGTTATAATGGCTGGCAGCAATTGAAGATAAATATTGATCTAGTAGTCCCTCCAAGAATCTCTTTGGATTTCTGAGAGGAAATTTAGGATCTTTCAAGAATAACCTAACATAGATTCCACCGACCTGCATGCACTTGGAAGTTAAAAATAATTTTAACAGTGAAGGCGCATTAGAATCTCTAAAAAAAAATAACTAGAGGAGACCTGTGGTTCATCTCTCATTTCTTGTTGCCCAGATGCCTGCTCAGGTACATCCCAGTCAATGACACGACCTTTCATCTGTTCACGGTATAAATCTGATGCCATAGTTGAAATTTGTGCAGATAAAGAAGCTGCCATTGCTGGTGTCCATACAAGTTCTGGTGTTTCAGTAGTTTGCTCAAGGGCAGCTACTACAGCCTCGCCAGGACCATCCCGAATAACTGATACCAATCCATCAGGAAGAAACCTCGCTAATGTTATAGCAACTCTTGGCCCATGCATTGGTTGTCCAACAAGCCTCCCAAACAACGAGGCTGCCGCAGCTCTTTGCTGCAAAAGAATTTCTTCTGCACAAGTACAGTTCTATCAGCAATGAAACACAATAATCTAACCATGAGGGAAAAAAATATTTAACGAGAAGGAAAAATTCTTTACCCTGCAAAGGTAATAAAAGTTCAAGAATGTAGACTACTCCCCCGTGCTTGGCAGCTGCCCAAGCAAGTTCAGCAGTGCTTGCCAATGCATACAGAACGTGAAGAGCACCTTCACGACAACTAGGTGAAGAGTGTAGCATTTGCAATAAAAGAAGAACACTAGATCCATCTGCAACCATGGCCTCCAAGCAGGGAGCATGCTTTGTCAAGAGCGACAACACGCTCAGACAAAGCTGAGGAATGTTACTTTCTGATGCCACAGGCACAGAAAAGCATTCAAAAAGAGGCAATAGCTTGTCTTTCGAGGAAAATATTGAGGCCAAATTGGGATTGCTTGTGAGTAGGTTCTGCAAAAGTAGACATTTTTTTTAGAAAAAAGGACTTCATAGAATGGACAAGATATATAACTAAGCAACGTACCTGAAGAGAGGTCAGTGCAAATTTGAGGTTCTTAACCAATTCAAATTCTTCTTTCTCTGCCAAATGTCCAGCAGATCCGGACAAAGAATCATCAGGATTCTGTCCATTAACTAACCCACCAGCAACATCATTGGGATGGTCAGATGTCTCATTGGATGAGCTGGTGAACATTGGTTTTTCCTGAACATCAGAATCTGCAGCACTCGGACTGTGCACTAGATATGAGATAAAATCAATCAGAGCAACACAGAAAGTCTCTGGTTCACTAATCTCAAATTCTGGCTGATCATTGTAGACCCTCAAGTAAACATTGCCAACATAAAGTTCTTTAGATAACGCCTTATACATAAAACCAAGTGATTCTTTCAAGTCATATGAGCCATCAGGGCCCTGACTTGCACGCTGCTGATCCACAAATTTCAGGAGTTCTGCTCGTGTTGAAGAGCTCCAAATAATCTACAACGACATAGAGTTGAGATATAAAAAGGTTAATGAAGCTCATAGAATATCCACCTATTAAGAGAAAAAAATCTCAACCCTTATTGATAAATCTTCAGTGTTCAAGCAGTATGACAACCCACAGAAACAAATCATAAATGAAAAAGTTTATCGTTTTAAAAAGATACAATGCATTAAGTATGATAAAAGAGTTGAAGATTAAAGTCCCCAATTTGCTTAAAATTTGTCCTGGAAGCAGGCGAATGAACATCCTACCATTCAACAATATTAACAAGCACCTACATATTTTACCAACAAATAACATGGAAAATAAAATTAAAAAATACCTCAGGAGACTCAAGATTGCTATTCAATCTGGACAATAGATCTTTGTGCGCCTGATCCTTTAACATACTGGCAAGTTTAGGGGTCAGCAAGGCTCTGAGGGCATCAGCTACAGCCTGATTATAAGGTGTTGAATTCTCATCACTGCACAAACCGCTAAGCCGTGACAGGGCCAGGGATGCACGTACAGCGTGCAGATTTTTCGCTATTTGTACACTAGCACCCACACCATGTGACTCTGTCATATCAGATTCCTCTGCAGTTGAGTCATATTGGAGCAGCAAGGGCAAAAGGTACCTAAATAAACCGAAGTTACACATCAAGTTGAGACCTCAATACAACATTGCAGGAGCTGTAGTATTTAAACATAACTAAACATATAACTCTGTCAATTGCAGATAAATAATTAACCAAAAAAGATTATAGACAAATAAATGATTATTCTTACGGGATACTCAGACAATCAAGTAGAGGAATTGAGAGAACTACCACTAGAATATGGACGCTCACTTTAATTTAAATGGACCAAGCATCCAGGCCAAAAAGAAGAATCTAAGAAAAGAAGCCACTTACCAGAAGACCCCAGCCTTTGTTAAGGCATCCTGCAATTCGGAGGACACAGAAACATTGGCAATAGTCTGAAGGGCAGCATCAACTGCTGCAGGTACAAGGTCAAGTTCAGTACAGTGCACAATGTCATCAATGAGTCCAGAAAATTCAAGTATTTCAGTCCTTGCACTCTCAAACCGGCTTAATACACAAAAGGTCTGCATCACATTTGTAACAATTATGGCCGGTGGTTCATTTGCAGGAGTACTTGGCTGAACTACGCACATGCAACGTGAAAGAAGATTAGCAATAAGTTGAATCCCACCATCTCTCACTAGTTCTTCACCATTTAGCGATGACGATGCACACCTGAAACATAAAAATATCACATAAAATTACAGCTCGATATGTCCATACAAATGAAACCAGATAAATTAATAAGCTGACACAAGAATTTTACGTCAGCCAAATAAGCTCCGAGGCTGCAACTAAGAGTGGTGCTCTATCTGAGGCAAGGAAATTGCTGTCGTCCTGATCAACAGTAACTGCATTGAGTAACATGGGATAACCAGCATATTTAAATGGTTCCAGCAGATCTCCATATCGCCTGTACAAGATACACTGCCCTTTTAGCAGAAGCAACAACCGCCAAGGCTGAGGACCTTGCAAGCCTTGCATGGTGGCCTGTAACAAGTGTATTTAGATGCTTAGAAAACTTGATTAAAACAAGATAAAGCTGGACCTTATTTTTTCTGGATACGTGAAACTAGAACTAGACAGCTCATATGTTGCACACACACACACACACACACACACACACACACACAGCGCAGAGTATATTATTTGACAACTTAGGGTCTTTTTTTTTTTTTTTCCAGGAAACAATTTCCTGTCCGTCATAAGATATACATACACCTATCACTTTAAAAGATCATTGCATTGCTGCAATTATAAAGGGGGAAAAAAAGGAACGAGCATAGCTGCACAAAAACACTAAAGATCTCCTCAAGAGTTAAAAAGACACGAGCTATGAATTAAGGAACACTACAAGTAAACAGATTGGGCACAGTCAACATGAAATTAATTTAAGGATGTAACATATCAATAACAGGTAGGAGTTAGCTTAGAGTACTCTATGAATTCCTAGAGATTCTAAGTAAATGCCCGTTCTTTGTTACCATCCACATCTTAGAGATTCTGTCAAGTAGAATTTAGACACGTGTATAAACTTTCTTGCACAGCAGGTTTACCTGCAGACGCTCATAAGCTTTCTGCACAGCAAGAAACTTCTCCCTTCCTTCAGGATTTTTGTCAGGATGGTACTTCATGGCAAGTTTTCTATATTGTCGCTTAAGTTTCTCTTCATCAATGTTCTCAATCTGCTTAGATATGCTAGACACCTCGTCACCATTTCCTAAAGAATGCTTTTTACTGCCATCATTACTAGATACATCTTCCAAGGATATTTCTAATATCTTGCAAGCTTCTTCTTCAGAGAGATCCATGGGCCTTCTTGTCAACTCTTCACGCCACATTACCAGTAGTGACTGCAAAAACTCAACATGCTCAACAATAGGCCAGTTTGGAAACCGAATTTCATCACATAAGTTCCGCAGGTAATAACGGTGACACCACATTTCATCTCGTAGCTCGGGGTACGTCACTGGTGGCATAGGAGCATACTCATATAGAGTATGGCAGTGCTGTGACAATTTCTGGGGAAAGTCACCAAGATGCTGTAATACCTGTGAGGAAGGGACGATGTTCCGGTCAACAATTAAAGCTGTAAGAAAATATGTCAAGCCAAGGCTTTTCTGCAGTAAAGCATACTTAATATAACGCATGTGAGTATTTGCAGCGTCCAAAGTTCTAAACTTCTAAAGTACCTGACGAATCAGATTTTCTGCTCTCATTTTGTGAGTCCATATAATCTCTGGGGTATCAGAATCAGAAACCATTGCAGCTGCAAATGCAGCTGGACCACTACGCTCTAATACATATAACAAGGATTCAGGAAGAAGGCCACCCAAAACACTACGCTTTGCCAACGGCAATGAAGATGATACCGCAGCTTCCTCACCACCATGAAATGCTTGATGGACATGAGTTACAGCGAAGAGTTGGGCAATCAAAAGGAGATTAGATCCAGGATATGCCAAGGCAAAATAGAATGCACCTGTGCTATATAGACGAATCATGGCCTTGGGATTTCTGGTAACGTTAGCTTTCAGTAATGCAGCGGCAGCCTCCACAATACTTGGTTCCCCAGAAAGCATAGCCTAAATTTATTGGGAAAACAAGGTTGAGAAACTAAGGGTGATCACATATCATATACACAGGGTAAAAAACAAAGAAAGACTCAATATTCCTAACACATAATTGATGAATTACTTTTAACACGTTGAACTGGTTAGCACTGCCATGAATCAAATTCCATAAATTACCTGTGCAATATGCGGAAGGCAACGTGGACTGGACAAGATCCGTTTCACCCTAGGAGTTGGAGTAACTATCTCTCCTGCATCATCTAAATCTGAATGCGCGGAAACCATGCTACGTAATATGGATAATGCTGCGTCTCCTACCTGAATTCAAGTCAAACACGTTAGATGCATCATCCAAAAGTATAACAAAAAAAGAAAAGGGAAGGGAAAAGTGGTTCTGCCTTAAGAGTAAGAAGTAACAGTGCAAATTGCAATTTATCCAGCACGTAGAATGACAGTTCAGAATTAAAGATCAAATTTTCTGCTCTTTGGGATTGCAGCACAGACAGATATCCATACATAATAAAGAAAATCACATCGTGATTTTAAGATACAATCAATTGCAATTTATCCAGCATGTAAAATGACAGTTCAGAATTAAAGATCAAATTTTCTGCTCTTTGGGATTACATCATAAACAAAATCACATTGTGATTTTAAGATACAATAATTGCAATTTATCCAGCACGTAGAATGACAGTTCAGGATTAAAGATCAAATGTTCTGCCCTTTGGGAATGCAGCACAGATAGATATCCATTCATAAACAAAATCACATATGCGGTGTGCATATGGATATCATGGAGTATATGTACTATTAGGGCTTTTGTTTTGAAGTTCAAAAGAAAAACCAGGGAATCAAGGAATATTGCTCCAGAAGAATAATTTACACTTTCCACACTAAATTTGATGATTGAACGCACAATATCATAACCACAAAGAGCAGCAACTGCAGTCCAAAAGATTTATTGAGCCTGACCATAAACCACAGCAACCATGCTGGCAAATATGATGATTACAATATTAAATTACATGTATAAAATGACATCACCTGAGCTGGAGTGAGGACGGGAACTCGAACAGCCAATGCCCAACGTAGTTCGCGAATATCCCGCAACCTCTTCCAGTCTATCATCCCTGAAGCCCAGCATCGTGTCGTCCAATCAATCGCCTTCTTTGACCAGAATCTTCTTATAGCATCTTTCTCCACAGGTCCAATTTCTGCCCCATCCTTGTCCATAAACATCCATTCCTTGAGTGGTTCCATAAAAGCGGTAGCAGCAATCAGATTAGATTGCAAAGGAATAGCAGTCCTTTCTGAAGCTTCATGAACCACCGTCAGCAGATCAACAGCTAATACACATCCCCCAACCAAAACGCAAGCCTCAACATTTGATAAAACCTTCATTAAAGCCTGCAATTTAAGGTAAAATATGTTGAGAATTATAGTAAATTCATAATTTTAAGGACCCTGCAATCACATATCAATCCCATAGATCAGGTCATTTTAACTGAACCCAACAACCACAACAATTTTTCATTGAGGAAACCTAGGTATGGTAATTGGCTACGCTATAAAAGAGAACTGTTTCCCAAGACAAGAAATCAAGCATTATTAACATTTTAAAAAGATGGAAAGAGAGTGATCTAAATCAATAAGTGAAATTTTAATGTTTGCTGATTATATAATATGGTAATGCAAACGACAGAAGACTACAGTTTTGAAAGAGAAGTTGGTGTGCTTCAACTAGACCAATTCGCATGATAGAATAAGGTGATACATAGCACACAAGTAGCTTCATATGAGGCCAATCTTTATTTAAAATGGGAAAAAAGCACTGATTCCCAGTTTACCTTCAAGAGAAGAAGAAGGCGGTGCCTCAAAGCTCTATCATCTGTCCTATCTAAGAGAACTGTAATATGAGCAGTGCCCTCAAAGGGACCTATCAATTTATAATGCTGTTCATATACAATTGCCATTGCCCTTGCACAGAGTTCTCTGACAGAGGACCCTCCTCCTCCTCCAAACCCATCTAGTCTTCCCATATCACACCAATCATCAGATGCACCCATTTCATCAGGAACAGCCCCATCTACTGTAAGCCCTATGTCTGCATCACATAAGAACCGATGATAAAGTGCTCTAAAGAATGCAACTGGATCACGCAAAGGAAAATCCTGGGCCCTGCCACCACTGCCACTCTCAAGCAACAAACGCAAATAGTATTGACCAACACAAACCTCTTTGGACAAGCTAGGATACCTAACAGAGAACTCAGAGTAGTTCCAAGATATTTGTGTCATATTTTCTTGCCCAGACGTGCTCTCCATTGTAGCACCTCCAGGAACAATATCTTCAGTGCGTTCCTTCTCAACGTCTAGTTTATGAACCTCGGCCTGCAAAGCCTCTCTTAATTCTTGCCTTGTACGCTCATTCCAGATCAAGTCCGCACGATTATGATCCAGGCTAAAAGCTCGCCAAAATTCAGGCCAATTACAAAGTAGCCTGCCAGAACCCACAGGGGTATTTTCCACAACCACCTGGGCAGGAGCTGGAAGGCCAGTATTATGGAAACCAGACACAGCGGCATCAGAATCAGTTGAAATCGAAGCATTGAGTTCAGTCGTCACATGTGCATTTATTGTTGAAACACCAGCTGAAACTAAAAAAGCTGAATGATCATTTGTTGAAATTGATGTAGAGGGTATTTCACCAGTCATATTTTCACTGGTTTGAGCAACAAAAGGTTGGATGGTTGAAGCCTGACCATAACTAGGATCTGGGCCTGACTTTTGATAGCTATCTGAACCTTTAAAAGCAGAAGCACTTGTCTGCTTTGTTGGGTCACCCGCTTCATAATTAATCACAGAAGGAAAATGTTCTTGAGATGTTATTCCTCTCCCTGCACGGCCTCTTCTTTGTTGGAGCAAACGTCTCTGTCTTCTACTAGTCAAAGATCCATCTTGAGTACCTTCTTCTGATGGGCATCCCTCAGAACGTGTATGCAAGTAAGCAACAAGCCCTGGAGGAAGAACTCTAGATAATAAATCCAAGGCTGGCTGGTATGAATCAGCCCAAAGAGCGACAAGTTGTCGACTAACTTCACGCCTTTCACCAGCAGGAAGAAAAAATGCATGCAACAAATGCCTTAGCAAAGCACCGTCACGCAATGCAGCATCACGCATCGACTCCGCTGCAATTGCATCTTCTTCTGCAATTGTTCGCATAACCACAGCTACAGTTTCTCTAACACTTTCAGCGGGATGTCCAAACAATGCAAACAACCGGCGCTTCAAACCAGCTACTTGGCGTAACAATTCAACAAAAACTGTGTACTGAGTGGTTTCACCATGTGGATCGCATATCATTGCCTCAAGAACTTCAACAACAGCCATTGATAGTAGAGGGGATACAGACATTGGCTTCAGTCTATTTACAAGAATAACAATATAGTCATGATTATCAAATAACACCGACTTTGTGTGCATAATTGTGGCATGTTGCTCTCCTTTTGAATCTGTTAGCAAATTTGTATCCCCCGGACCACCACCAATAAGCACGGCAACCAGCCCAGCAGCTTCAGCAGCTACACCCTCGGAACCATTTCTGAGTAAACCCATTATTCTTCCAACAGCAGCAGGAAAAGCCATTACATGTGAAGCAGCATTTCTTGAAGATAGTAATCTATGTAAGCATCCAACAAAGCCCATTATTGTTGCAGCTGCTTTAGGTGAAGGGGGAGGCAATGGCAGGGAATCAGGAGGAAGATTTGGTGTGGATGGAAGCATTGTTATTAAGGCCATCAATGTCACCTCAGGTACCTCAATATTAGGAGGGACACCACTGTAGGGTACACATGCATTAAACTCCCTAATTCTACGCCACAGTTTAGCTCTTGAACCAGGAATAGAACCATTTTCAGCAACTGCATCTTTTGCAGCTGCTGCTAGGTGTTTCAAATGCATGGCTGAACTCTCCATATCAGCACCAGGGCTTTGTTTTCCAGATTGTAAATGAACTCTACCACAAGGTGGATCAATACGATGACCAGGAAGAGTCAATCTTGGTAACACTGGTATTGCGCATTGGCACTGCACAAATGCAACCAAAGGTCAACCACACCACATATTCATAGAAATAATAAATGGTAGCAATGGTAAATATCGCTTTCAAGTAAAACAAACACACACACACCGACACTATTGTACAATGGAAAATATTAATTGACAGAAACATAATATTTTTATTGGTAAAAAATATTCAAGACACATCAACCTACTTCTGTTTGCAACACATCCAGAACCGCAGCAAGTAAGCTATCACGTGACGTGCTTGCATAAACCTATAAATCATGACATAAATGTCAAAAACTGTACTAAAAAGCAAAAGAAAAAAAGTTGTTGAAAACTGAAGTTACTTTATGCTTACATGGATAGGGCATCCATCATTGAATTCAATAGCAAACATCTGGGGCTCCTCAGCAAACCGAACAAGTGAGCTTACCGTGGATAAAGGTCGAACAATAACAGCCTGCAAACATCTAGTGGCAATTCTCAACATCTGATCTAACTGCTCAAGTATGCACAGATCATATATGACATGATTATAAATGAGCATATCTCAAGAAATTTGGGTATATCCCCGCTAACAAATTCTCTTATTGAAAGAAAGTTCCTTGAAAATGAAAAGGGGATTATTATAGGAACTTTGGTAAATTACAGGGATTACGCTTAAAATTCAGCATATGTAAATATATAAACACATCCGAGAAAAAGAAGAGGAAAAAATTCTAAAAATGAAACCAATTCAGTAGATACTGGATACAATTTAAACATCTAAAACACAGACAAGTGTAGGAAACGCACCGTATGCTGAAAATAAGATTGGCACAAACTTTAAACAATGGGAAAATAGTGATATCATTAAAAAAATAAATAAATAAAGGATTTTCTCAGCCCAAAAAAAAAAAGACATCCTGCAGTTTTAACTTGTAATGCTCATCATCTATCTAATATTATTTAGCAAAGACATCCACCTAAAAAGTTCTACTTCCAAATTTCCCTATTAAATGTCATCCTGTAGAAAGCGAACACTCCAGGCATGCAGGTTTAAGAATCCACATTGACAAGTAGCAACTAACCGATGGATGTTCAAACATATTACTAAACTTAATCAACAACTTTTTTTTATACTTTGCCAATCACATAAATCTACCCTTAATCCTTATTGTTGAACAGATCATTGCGATACATGTGACGATAAACTTGACACATGCAAAAATTTTGCAGAGTATACATAGACCCAGTTTATGCTGAATGCTTGAAGGGACATCATAGGCAAAACTCTGATTAATGCACAAGTGTTGCGTCTAACTGCTGCTAATATCTAAATCCAACAAATAAACCTTTAAAAACTCTTGTTCATTTTGCATAGACAACTTAAGTAAACTCATCAGCTTACTTCGTAGTTCTCTGGACGCCTTTCAACAAGAGAAACTTTAGTGAGAATAAGCTGCCGAGATACAGCATCACCATGCTCACCGAGTCCACCTTTTGGACCAACATTTAAACTCAATCCAGCTACATTCAGAGTCCCATGAGCAGCAGACCTCAATCTTGTCACAGACCAACCCCCACATGGGGTTTCTTCTGCTCCAACCGCCTCTTTTGCTGCATTCACCAGTAAGTAAAAAAGAAGCATTTATAAAGGGAACAAAAAGGAGGAAGAAAATAACTGAAGAGAGGGGAGGAAATCAAAACAATTTACCCCTTCGTTTTATGTAGTCTGCTGCTGTTAAAGATTGAGTAGTGTCCACCGACATTGACACGCCAACCATTGATTTTGCTGTTTTAGTCTACATAAAGCATGCTCTATGTAAGTTTGATCCAACTAGCATATTCAAACAACAACAACAACAACTAAAAAAAACTAGCCTTAGAAACTAGGCTAATAAAATGAGTTGGAAAGTTGAGATATCTACTATTGCAACAATAGCAGAACTTAAAATTGCCAATTGAGTATCCAAAAGTTTGATGCATTAAAATATAGAGCTGAGATATCACTCATACCAAACTTCCAATGATAGCAGAATTTGTGGTTCCGGAAGCGGCTCTAAAGGCTTTTGATTTTCTTCCATATAAAGGGCAGAGAATAAAACCCCCACTATCAGCGGTTCTATTTCCATAAGCATCAGAAAGAAAAATGATGGCAGGAGAATCCATGTCTCTGAAGTCTAAGCACCAGCGAAGGTCCCCAGTTTTCAAGTCAATAAGTTCAACCCCTACATAAGTAACTTTCAGTTTCTGCATAAGCCAAAAAATTTTAGATCAAATTAGTTTGGTCCCCAAATTGTTATTCAACAGCGCAACATGCCAAGCACTGAAAATAGTTTGGTAATAAATTTTTGTTAGCACATCAATTTAACAGTTAATAGTCAATTCATGGAAAATTAGGATAAATATTAAGGAGTCAATGGATATATGCAGCAACTTCAAGAGCCTAAATTATGACATACAAGCTAACAGTCTAACTAACAAATGCAATCTAACCAGTAATTTACATCAGTAACAATTAGTTCCAGCAATGAAGATTAGCTTAAAATAACACTCAATTAAAAAATAACAGTCCTGAAATCAACTTATATCAATGACCTATCACGTTGCACATCCGATGACGGGCCAAGTCTAGAAAGTCACTTACAAAGGGAACCCACTCCGAGTTCCGTCGCCGCAGATGAAGCACCGGGAACTCTGCGACAGCATTCAGCCTATTCCACCTAATCCTGTGCAGCTCTGTCAATATGCTCGCCCTGTACCTGGACGAGAACTTGATGGCCTTGAATTTCCCTCGGCCATCGGTTCTCACGCTCAAATTGAACTCGTTTGCGCTATCGTCGCGGCCAATTATCGGCATGGCGCCCTCAAAATCGCTTCTGACGTCATAGGAATTCGTGACGGCGAGGGTTGACGGGTCCAAGGTGATAATCGTCACATTCGAAATGCAGAGAACCCGCTTGTAGCGGCCGCGCCAAGAGTGCTTAACGACCAGGTACCGCGCCAAGTACTCTGGCTCTTCTAGAGGGGCAGAACTGGAATTCGAGGAGGCACTGGAACTTTCCATGGAGGTCGACGAAGACGACGGTGGCGGAGCTTGATGGACAGCGTGGCGGCTCACCGACGACTCAAAGTGAGGGAGGTAGCGGAGCGTGTGGGCGCGTGGAGCATTGTTAGGACGGAGGAAGAACCAAAGTCCCACGCCGGCCTGTGCCGACGGCGGCGCCCGGTGAGACCGAGACTGATTCGCCCCCAGTTCTGACGGTTAATTACGATTTTTGCCAACTTCTCCAAAACCAAATCGATCAAGCTCTAGCTAGAACCTAAGTTCATCATCTGAAACCGTAATCAAGAGATGAGTTTTCGAATCGAATCGGAACGAAAAGCGACTGATTTGAAATCCGAGAAAGTGAAAGATCTAAGAAGAAGAATTGGATCAAAGAATTTGAGGATTGAATGTCAAAAGGATTGGAATGGAAACCAATTAAGGTTTTATAGAGAGAAAGAAAGGAAAAGGAGAGGGAGAGAGGGAGAGGTGTTTTTGCTTCGCTGTTGTGTTAGAAACGGAGACTGTCTAAACGAAACAACGGCAAGAGTCTTGCGGTTCGGCTAATTGGCTTAATACTATTTTTGTGCAGGTAGATCTCACTTGGCGGTGACCTTTGATTGAGGGGCGACGCTCGGGGGTCTTGGACAAATAGTCCGCCCAAAATTTTTTTTGGGCAAATGAACTTTTTTTTTTTTTTTTTCATCAAAAAAAATTAGTTTTTTAGACATCAAAATAGTTTCAGTTTTTTTTATTTTTACCACAGTTAGATTCCTTTTTACGATACAGTCCTTTTTCTCTTTTCTGTGAAAAAAATTGAGGCAGTTTCGATGCCCAGAAAAAAACTTTTTTTTAATGCAAAAAAAAAAGAAGTCATTCACTTAATTTCAAATTCTCTTTTAACTCCTTTTATCAAAATTTCCCCCTTCGTTTTTTTTAACAGAATTAGAATGATCTGGGCCCAAGTTGATCCTGAACTTATGGGCTTTAAGCCTCTAGTCCATGGGCCACTAAATGTCCAAATATATTTTTGGCCTAATGATTAGCCCAAATATGGAACCAATGGGCTGAGTATTGAGATATGAGCATTGGAGGACAAAAGAATTAGACCACCACTTATTAAGATTAAAAATAAATAGATGAAAATATAATAATGTTAAACAAATTACTTATTTAGATTAAAATAAAATTTATTTTGATATAAAATAACATGGAGAAAAATACGAAATAATATTGGGATAACGAAAAACCAAGACAAAAAGAAAGAGAAGAAGAGAAAGAAGAAAAAAGATTATGTAAAGTTAAAAATTCAAGTGTATACAAAGAACACATATTTCTAAAAATACTATGTACTTGAATATTTTTTAAAAGTATGCCATGTGCTTACATTTAGAATTGAAATTATGTTATGTAGTGTAATTTCTCATACAGGGATCAAGTTATTGTTATGAAATTAAAATTCAACACAAAATTCAAAATATTTTTAAAATCTCCTTAACGATACAGTAATTATAATAACGATATCATATTTTATACTATATAATTACATAGTTATTATTTTAATGATATTATTTTAGGATATTTGTAAAATATTCATAAACCAGAGTCATATTTTAATTCAATAAATATAATTAGGTCATTTATGTCATTAACCTTTTTATTAAAAAATTTTCACCAAACCACAAATTTAGTTAAAGGAATTTTGTTAATTACAGTTCAAAAAAAAATTAAAGGCTTAACCACGCCAGACATACCAATTATGCAGCGTGCTGTGCGTGTTTAGACACCTACAAACTTAGAGTCTTAGACCAAACAAATAACGCAACACAAATGACTCACAGATGTAAAAGCTTACTAGCGCAAGTGCTAAATCATACAATGTTGGCCAAAGTAGACTAAAGTGACAAAATAATTAACATATCTAAAATCATGAAATAAACATTTAATATTCACATTGATGAAAATCGTAGTGTAGTTTGATTTATTGCAGTTTTGAAACTTTGAATAGGTCGTTTAGTAATTTAAAATCATTTAAGACAGTTTAAATTATAGATGCGGTTTAAACTGATATTTGGTGAAGTAATAACTGAAGTCAGTTCAAATCATGAAGATGGTTTTAAACTGGTCAAACCCTCAAAATCTAAACTTTGCCTCCCTCAAGTTTACACGATTTGAATCATTTTCTACAATAAAAACTATTTTTATTCTTATTTTGCTTCCATAAACTATAGTTTTCTAAATGCTAGTTTTTGTTTTAAACTTGATGTGATGTTTTATTCTCGTTTTAACCTTTATGTTCTAAATACTAGTTCAAAACAGCCGTTTAAACCATACAGTTTAGAACTCTTAGTTTAAACCAAAAA
>CAMOHE010055588.1:50212-61665 GCA_946598075.1 Artocarpus hirsutus
TACAAATTTGTAATTTTGTTTTAAGAAATTTGCAATTTTGTAATGAACATTAAAATAGACAAAATAGCTTCCTTGTTGGCTGCTTCTTTTTTTTCCCCCTCCTTTACTCGGCTAATATACAGCAACAATTTGGCGTAAATTAATTTTGAGCCCAAAAATTCCAATGCCATTCACTACTGAGATTACAAATATAAATAACTTATTTTCCTTTTGCCGGCAAAAATTAGAGTTGTACTAAATAAACACCACCTGCAAATCAGCCAACTCAAAATGCCAATTGCAAGCAAAAAATAGAGCATATTACAGCTATTTTCAGTTCTTAAATCTGATACTCCGACTGATTCCTGCATTGATGCCAGAACTCTCCCCACCATAGGGCCCCGCCGGCTTCTTGATGTCCCGCACTTGCCCTTTCCGACGCACCACCGCCTTCTGGTGCTTCAACTGCACATTGAGACAGATGTCGGTTAAACAATGGACAATCAAAGTGATTTTGAAATATGATTGAAATGATCAATTTTTGCTTATAACGACCTTGTATTTCTTTCTTGGATTCTTCGTGAGCTTCTTGCGTTGGCGTGTAAGTCCTCTGTTCTTCTCCATCTGGTTTAGAAATTGGTCAGCAAAAAAAAAGGTCAATCACAGATCTTGAATTAAGTGCAGTATTCAAACCGAAGAGGGGAATGTTCACTCACCTGATAAGTAATCTGGCGTTTACAATCCACGGTTTCAGGCAAAAATGCGACATTTGCTGAGTTTCTGCATAAGAAAATGTGTAAAGAAGAGCATATATTACCAGAGTGCAGAGAAACGTTATATTTAAGATTTTTGACTTGCATTCTTAACTCCAAAACAATAATGACGAAACACATGCACATGCACATGAACTCACACATGAACTAACAAAAACAGCAACCGATGACACCAAAATGCAGTCGGAGGCAAACCTTGAATAAATCTCAGCTTTGGCGGCGAGTTTTGCCACTCTCTGTTGTTTTACTTGTTTGTAAAACCCATCTTCTGAGCCTTCTGATCCACTGTCGTCATCCATCTCAACATCCTCATCATCAGAGTCAACATCACAAACTTCATTTCCAGCATCTTCCTCAGGCATAATTCCAGCACGTGCCAACACTTGTAGCTCATGTTTCCTCCTTCTTTCTCCAACATCGTCCCTCTTTGGTAAATCATCATCTCCAGAAACACCCTTTCCAAAAAGAAGAAAATATAGAATGCGCAAATGCCAGTAAGAAAAGGATTAAGGAATTTAAGAGAAATTAAGATGGCTATAGTGTTATGGAGAAAAATTTGAGACTTCGTAATGACAAGCAAACAATATAAAATGCTCATGCATTTCAGCTTTAATTTTTCCTTTCATCATGTTATAACACAGTCAGGAAGTAATGTGTTGCTCTAAGCCACAAACAGCTCTCCATCCCAGTACATGCAACTTTGAATTTGTAGCATGAAGATTAGTAACAGTATTCCTCCTTGGAATCACCCACTAAGATCTTCAAGACCAAAACAAGAACAAGGCGATATCACACACACATGTATATCATTTACATGAGATGCTAATATGAAGGCACCATGGATCTCAATCTATAATGTGCTTTTATATACTCATAAAAATTTAGTACAGAATAATTTTCAGCCCATCATAAAATCCTACTAAACACATTTAAAATTAAGCTCAAATTAAGTTCCTACCTTTGGCTTGTTTGGATTAGCAACCATAAGTTGCAAAAGTTTGCTTGAGCTTCTAGAACTCGCATTACCATTTATCAACCCATGAGTAGGAACTTCAACATTTGCAGTATCATCATCAAAATCGTCATATGTTTCAAGCTGCCTGTTCATTTAAAACTTAACCGGATCAGCACTCAACAAAAAGAAAACACTATTAACTTTAAGTATGGGAGCAAGCAAGCACCGGTTCAAGGTTTTCCGAAGTTTCTGGGCCTTGTCAACCTTTGGTGTGATAGAACTAAAGACACCCTTCTGCTTCAATTTTTCCTCAAGGGCAGCTCTTACCTTGAACATTTTCATGCTATCCACACCAACTTGATCATCCTGATATTTACCAATTGACAAATTCTACATCAGATAAACTGCTTCTGCTTGAATCCAGGGGGGGAAAAAACATCACACTGCAAAATGTAAGAAGAGAGATACCTGACGGTTGCGTTTCTTCCGCTTTTTCTCATTTTCCTTTAACAAGTCCACCTTCACCAAACAACCATTTTCATTAGGATGCATATAGAAGAAAACTCAAAGTCAGCTGAAAAGAATATCACCAACATGCAATGATCCATGGGCAAAGACTTATGTCCCGTGTGCCAAAATGCGCACAAATGTATGCCATGCTTCTTAACCGGAAAACACATAATTCATCAGCTTTTGAATATTCAGCTAGATTCGAACAGGCTACAAGAGAATATTATAATCATGCCAAGTTTCATTCTAATGATAATGCAAAAATCCTATTTAACTTTGTTTTCCATCAATGAGATGAAGGTGAATTAGTTAAACGAGTCCAAAAGTGGCATAAAGGGAAATTGACCACACCCCCCCCAACCAAAAAAAAAAAAAAAACCACCAAAACACACACACACATGTACGTGTTAGGCAAGAGTATAAAGTTGTAACTACCTCAGCTGCTGCTCGGATTTCAGTGGAGACATGAGAGGGCTCCTGATCTTTCATGATAGAATCAGATGTGGATGTCGCATTTTCTTTGCCCAACTTAACTGATGGTTTGACCAAATTACTTCTGGTAAGAATCTCCTCAAGTTCTGCAGGAAGATTCCCATCAAGTTCTTTCGTCTGTGGACAGATAACAAATTACTATGTGGTTAGAAAAATATAAACAAAAGAAAAGTACAAATAAAGAGTTGTCTTTAAAGAGAATAGAAGACCTTATCCAATAATGACCTGATCTCTACAAGGCGAGCGAGGACAGGATGATCATGAACGGAATGCCCTTCAGATTTGAGAAGAAGATAGAAAGCTATAGCTTGGCAATAAGACAACAGGAAAAGTTTCTTTAACTCCAAATAGCGAATTCCTCCTTCCAACATGATCTCCTCATTCTTAACCTAAACGTTTATAATATTGAATGCCAATAACAAAGGTATTATTGGTATGTCATTAAATTGACGCAAACAAAATAATAAACTATGGAAGTAGTCAAGGCTTAAAAGAAAAACATGTCATAAAACATTTTAAGATCCACAACCTTTATTTTTTTATTATTTATGATTTTGAGTATGTGTGCGGTGGTGGTGGTGGGAATGGGAGCATACATACTTATAAATGATTAAAAGAACAGATAATCTAAGTGTTGACGGTTGGATTGTAGGTTGAAGACAATTGAAATTCATCTTTTGGAAGAACAGTAATGAAATTAAGATGTCATCTTGACATAGCATTACTAAAGCTTCACGTGAAGCCAAATATCCAGCTCAAGTAGTTTAAAAATACCAAAGCAAAGCATGAAACATGAGGCAACCATCAACCTTTATAACTAGATGGAAACAATTATGTAAAAGACACTACCTTGTTTAAAAGTGGATCAACTTTGCTTTCAAGCTCTTCAATAGCATCATCCAGCTCAGAAAGCAAACCAACTAACTCTGGGGCAGAACTGGAGAGCAAAATAGTTAATAGAGCCGGCACAAATGCACAAGTATAACACACAAAAGTTTTGTAATAGATGGAAAAAAAAAAAAGGGAAACAGGGCATGAGTTTGCAGCCAGAACCACTGATTAAAAAAAAAAGCTAAAAAACCCCTGGACATCTAGCATGCAGCAATACGCAAGAAAAACATAAACTCATGAAATCTAATTTATACACATGTTATATAAAAGAACAGATGAAGATTTCTGAAAAATAAAATAACTGCAAGAATGAGAAATACAGAAAAATAGATAAAATAAACAAGGGAGAATATCTCCCTTCGTAAACATAGAACTGGAAAGAAACTACCGTGTCTACCTATATAAAACATCCATCAGCTCCTCCCTCGACAGAGCATTCAAGTCTTTCTTGACCTCCTCATAAACTAAACCCTTGACATCTGCCACTTCCTTTTCCAAGTTAGATATTCTGGTGCCTTTTCCTTTCACTGACATCTCCTGTAAAAGGAAGATTCAGTTACAGGTAATACAAAAATAATATTTAGCTCACTCCGCTGTTTTGAGCTCTCAGATTCATAGTATCTTTCCACCACAAGGGGAGAATTGGTAACTTAAAAGAATAACTTGTTTCCAATTCTCACCTCTAGAGTTAATTCCCTGTCACTCTCTTCCTCACTAGTATCTTCAAGTCCAAAGTCTTCCATAGACATAGATTTTGCATTTTCCCTCTGCAAATTCATTGCCTCCTCCTCCTCTTCTTCGATGGAGGCGTCATCGCTTGATTGTAGCTGGAAAGGGAATGAACAACAAATAGCTTTAAAACAAAATGCTAAAAAATAACATCCTGGTAAAGAATAACATCCTATGTGTAGAGAGCACAATTATGTACGCTGGTTATGCTTGTACAAGAAAAAATTACAACAACAAATATTCTCCAAGAAGCTAATGAAATGATAGAATTCAGGAAGAAGGCAAACAAATGTTCAAAATAAAAATGGTTAAGTAGCTCATGGATATAAATCCTCACCTCAAAATCGGCATTATCAGCATGATAATATAGGTTTTTTCTTCCGCCCCAGACAGCCTTTTGTTCTTCCTCCTCCTCTTCATCATCATCATGCATTGCATCCTCAACACCACCAAACTTTTCCCTCAAGTATTTTGTCTGCCTAGCAACTACAAATTATATGAATTAATCAATTAGTATCGTGCTTTCCAAGAGTCTATCTAAATCGTTAAGAACCATAAAGAATGTTAATCATAAAGGAGAATTTCGATAGTATGAAATGCATATGCAAAAACAATTTGAGTAACACATATCATATCTCCTGAAATGAGAATCACATATGCATGTTGTCCACGTTGGAAACATTTTTGGATTTTTTAAATAAGTCCAATTCTCTATATTGTCCAGGACTGTCAACTGACTAAAGATTATCTCGCACTTTTATTCAAATTTCATCCTTCTTTGTCGGTTCATAGCACTCGTCCATACGAGTAGGATTTTTTGAGCAAAACTTCCAAAACGCAATTCAAGGAGAAATGAACAAAAAAATGTATGAGAAAAAAAAAAATCTCTCACTTTTTTTAGCTAAACCAGTCTCTCGGATGTCATATTCGTCTTCGTCGCTATCGTCCTTGTCGTTATCACCATCCTGCACGTCATGTCAATAATAATAATAATAATAATAATAATAAAACTGTAAAGCACAAACATTCTAAGGAGAACAAAACCACAACAAAATGAAGCTTGAAGTTGACTTTAAAAACACAGTACATTTTTCTTTCCCCCTAAAGAGAATCTGTAATTAATTCCACTCTGTATTCCAAAATGTTGAAGCTAAGTGTGTGAAACTAACCAGAAAATGAAGCTAAACCAAATTTCCCACTTACAATTAAGAATTTTCCCGAAAATCGTCGCAGCAACAACATCAGCTAATTCCATAACTCGAAGCAATTATTAAAAAACTCAAGAAAAGTGAAAAGGGAAGGCGAAAAAACCTCAAAATCAAGGACTGGTACTTCGTCATCTTCATCTGACTCGTCGGTGCCTCCGTTCGCATCCAGCGGGACCAAATCCCTCTGCTTGTGAACTTCAAACAAAAATAAATAAATAAAAAATTAAATTTCTCAACAAATGGAAGATAAAATTGGAGTACTTGTTTATCGTCAAAGAAATCCCAGAGAATGAAAGAACATACAGGCGTCAATTTCGTCGTCCATGTCCTCTTGGACGACGTCGTTTTCGTCACGGAGTTTCCTCTTAGGGTTTTTATCCTCTTTCCTCTGGTTCTTCCCTCTCTTGCCCATTCTGCCCAGTTCTCACAGATTTTCGTTTTCACTAGAAAAAGCAAAAAAATAAAAATAAAAATAAAAAATCGAGTGTGTTCTTTCTTCTCTCTGCAAAGCGAAAACTCACAAAGATGTAATCTCTGATCTTGATGATCGTATCGGGTATATTATTGTCTCTGAAATTTTAGGGTTCTGTAAAACCCTAGCTCAGGAAGATGCCTAATGTGAAAGATGGAGTGTTAGGGGTTTAGCATGCAAATTGGGCTGGACGTAGTCGGTCGGGCGGCCTTTTGGTCTACTCCGAAGCTTGCAGCCTTTAAAGCGGAGTAAAGCCTATCTGTCTTTGTAAAAATTACATTACGCTTTTTTTTTTTTTTTTAAGAAAGGAATTAAAATTTATGTTTCTTTTACAAAAACCACTTATATGTCTATCTTTTAAATTATATATATTTAGGAATTTAAAAATATCTTTTAAGCAAACTTTTTTGTATTTATTTTTTTAACAAATTTTCTTATTTTTTTATAATTAAGTTGTTAAAAACAATATTAAAAAAATATAAATATACTTAATTAATTAAAATATTACTTAAACGACAAAATAATAATCTATGTCATTAAATTATTTAGAATAGAATTTAAAAAATGATACAAGAAACAATAAAAAATGAATATCATTAACTTAATATAATATTGTTTGTATTACCAATCCATAACATTAGCACACTCTAAATAGTTATCATTATCACTTGAAGTCTTAAAACATAAATGTCATTAAATATCATTATTATTATGTATCATCAATTTAATGATATATCAATTATATAACCTATAAGACATACAAAAAAACTTAATAAATATTATTTAATTAATTTAATTATCTATCATCAAAAAAGGAAAATATAATTAGCACTTAAAGTCTTAAAAAAAATGAATGTCATTACTATTATTAACTTAATGATATATTAACTATGTAACCTGTAAGATATAGAAAACGGCTTAATAAATACTACATCAGTAATTTAATTACAACATCTTAATTTTAATTTGTCAATAAAATCATAATTCTATAAAAAAATTATATCTTTTAGCTGAGTGAATTTTAAAATCGTTATTTTGGATACCAATTTGAATTTAAACAACAAGCAACCTAATTTCAGGGATTTTTTAAATATAATGATATTATAATTCATTTGAAATCTTAAATATGTATATTCTAATTATTCTAAAAAAATAAATTAAAACTAATAATATTGAATTTAAAGAATTATATTCTAATATCTTTATTTTGGATACCAATTTGAATTTCAAGAACAAGCAACCTAATTTTAGGGATTTTTTAAATATAATGATATTATAATCCGTTTGAAATCTTAAATATGTATATTCTAATTATTCTAAAAAAATAAATTCAAGCTAATAATATTGTTATTTAGATCATTGATGTCTTTATACATTTGCAGTGAGACATATTAAGAATATTCATAAATTGGAGACATACTTTAACTTTACAAATAAAAAGGGTCACATGTCTCATTAACTGTCTATCTTTTTAGTCTCGGCTGACCCATGATTTTAAACCGGCCTAAGGACGTTAAGGTCATATTACATTGTAGCACCTGTTATTTTGACAGGTATGATGTTGTAAAATTTAATGTGAAAATGTGACAATTTAAAATTTTAGTTGTATTTAAAATTACCAAGTTGTCTCCACTATACCATTTATTTATGAACATGCCATATTGGCATCATGCAGCAAAAGTCTCAAGAGGAGATAAATGTCACCAACTCCTACCTGCTATGTTCCCCTAATTATCGTCTACATTATTGAGTCCTTTTCTTTCCCTTCCTATGATTCACTCTCCCTTGCTCCTCTCTCTTTCTTCTTTCACGTTTCTCTCCTTGTTTTTCTCTTATCTTGTCTTTCTTTTCTTTCACAAAGAAACAAACTGGAAGATCAAAAGGAAACTCAAGCTAATCTTTTACAAAAGTTCACAACCTACTTCTCACAAGCTCAAGAATCAAGAAGACTTAAACGTTTTCAAGATCAAACCACAATTTTGAGCTAAGTTTTGAGGTTAGATTTCTAAAACTTTAACATTGATTTTAAGTTGTATTTGGTATGACAATTGTGAGAAATGTGTTGTGGATGTTTATACAATGTTTTGAAATTCTAAGGGTCCGTTTGGTAAATGAATTCGAATTAATAATTTGATTTAAGTTATGTGATTTGAATTAGGATTTGAGTTAGTGATATGAATTGTTAATCAAATTGATGTTTGGATGTGCATTTACATTTTAATCTGAGCATGGAATAAAATTGAAATTTGTTTTTAAAGAGATAGTGAAAATAGTTTTTGATTTATTAAAAAATCTAATAAAATCTTAATATTAATGATCTTAAAAAAAGATGCAGTATGGATCCTAATTTATTTATCTTTCACTATGAACACAATAAAAAAATAATCATCTCATTTGGATATCAAATGAAGAAGTTATGATTTTTTTACTCAAATATAAGAGAAAAAATTTCAGCTTTTACTATAGCAAAGATATCCAAGTATCAAAAGTTTAGAGCAGGCCAGAACTTTAAAAACTTAGATTCTTGATACTCAAAAGATTTTGATTTTTAGATAAACAAACACGTATTGAAAGAATTTTTAATACTCAAATCTAAATTTAAGTCCATCAAGTCCAAAGAATACATAAAACAAATAGGCCCTAAACACCTTTAAAAATTGATTTATGTTGTTTTAAGTTTGAGTATTTTGGATTTGAAACATGTTTTTCTTTTAGTTCTAAATGAACTTTGAATTTGTGACTTTGATTGTTATTTGAGTATGGAAATTCAAAGAAGTCTATTTATTTACATTTTGGCATGTTTTTAAAGTGTTTTAGATGAGTCTTATACATTAAAAATTGATTTAGAGTAGAAAAATTATTTTAAAGCACAATCTGTCCACTTTAGGATGAACTAGGTTTTACCCAGTTCTGGTGGGTCATGGTCGATCATGTATAGTATAGTGCGGTTGACCACACTAAGTAGGATCGATAGGCTAAAACAACCGATAGGTTCGGTAGGCCGAACTAGGAGATCGACAAGCCAAACATCGATAGTCTGAACTTAACTTTTCGATAGGCCAATGGTTGAACAGCATCGGTAGGTCAAACTTTGAAACTGGAGGGCCGACAGAGGGTCCAAAAATAGCAGTTTTGTTTGGTAGGCTAAAAACAGTTGATCAGTAGGCTAACCCAACAGTTCAAACTTGATTATTTTCAATATTTTGAGGCTAAAAAATGTTCCAAAACTTGTGTGTTTGATATTTAAATATTGAATATGGTTATTGTGTGCGTCTAGGATAACAACGTATTTGGAGCTTACATGGTGAATTTAATTGTGCAAGCTGGAAGTTATCGATGGATATTTTGCAAAGAGGTAGAAAATCTATTACTCATCTTTTGGAAGGTTTTTATAGAATTAAAATTGGTTATTTACATTGCAAGATATATATTTATATTTAACTACTATTATATGAATATCACTTATGAGACAATGACATAAATTCGTCCTTTATTATACAGCGAGGAATAAATTGATTTGACATATGATGTAAATTGAGAAGTATAGTTAAGAAAACTAACTCTGTAAATAATGATTGATTATAGAGAAATGGTAAGACGTGAAGAGAACAGTTGTTACACCCTTGGGTACGAATACCCTAAAAGGTAAAATAGGAGGAGATGACGGCACTCCTTTAGGTCGAAAGTCTTGGAGCGCACTGTATAAGAATCGACCGGGACTTGATGTCCCCTCACCTGACACTCTTGGAATGATTGAAGAGTGCAAAAGCGCTCCTATTTGGGTTTCAATGAGTTAAGTGATGAATACTTTATTGAAATGTGGATACTTGAGAATATTGATGAATTGTAATAATTGTACATATGTATATGTTTGGAACTCGGTAATGATTAACATAAGGTATTAACGGAATATGATCATAATGAACCTTATAAGATGTATAATGATTGAGAACTAACTAGCTATATAGGTTTTAATATGACACTGATAAAAACCTAAAAGTGAGTAATGGTTTTCCTTATTGAGCATGTTGTCACCCATTCCCCTATATTTCTATCTTTCAGGACTCACTAACTATGAAATGGCTGTGAGAAAATAGTTGAGGAAACTATGTAACTGTATAATGTTGGATTTGCTTCATTTGTTAAGAATATCCATCATGATAATGTAAGTATCATGTGTTACTTTTTGAGATTGTATTAAGACATGTTGACAGTTGGAATAATGATGATGATAGTTTTATATTATTAAATTTAATGTGCTACATTAAACTGTGGTTTATTTGTTGTTTATATTTTTATTTGATTTGAGGGTTTTCATTTAAGTATTGGACAACTTTATTTTTGAAGTTTTATTTTTGTTTTAGATCTTTATTTAATTTATTAAATACTGTTAATTCCTATAAGGGCGTTACATACATTATCTCATTCATTCAAATATTCAAAAAGGAAAAAAAAAAGTTGAATAAGTTACAACATTGATCCTTAAACTTCAAGGTCATGCTTTTATGAACAATAAAAAGCTCTCATGAGAGTGTTTTGGGAATTAAATTTCAACATTAAAGTTTTAGCTAAAGTTTCAACCGCTACAATGTAAATTTCTTATATATTATATTGTAAAATTTTCATATGCTATAATATTTAAGTTACAACTTCAAGTTTTAATTTTAGTTCCCAAATACTTTCCATCTTTTAAGTTTTGAAGTAAAACCACTTGTTTTCTTTTATTATAATTTGTAAAAAAAGATACAGGAAAAAGAAAAGGGGTTAATAGTCTCGTTTCCTTCTTTTGTACAAAAAGCTCTTAACCTCAATTAACACCCTCTTATGGTCCCTTTTTAACAGAATTTTTAATAGGGAGGACTAAGTTGGCCTAACTCAAACTTCAGAGGATAAAATGAGAGATCTTAGAATTTACTAGGCAAAGTAGAAATGTAACGACCTAAAATTTTAAAGGGCGTGGGTGAAAATAATCTTTTTTTTTTTCCCCTTAAAAATATTGTTTTGCCGTAACTGGAACACCACTATAATCTTGTTCTTTTTCCTGGTAAACTAACCAAGTGTGAAAGCCCAGCAGAGAAAACGACGCCGTATAGTTAGCAAAATCCCAGAAGTGGAGGCAAAAGAGCTATTATTAGAGGGAATAGAATCTAAACGCAGGAAGGGGGAAAAAAAAGAGAGAGAGTTGTGTTTGTACTTTGTATAGGGAGGGAAAGAGACACAGAGAGTAGAGAGTGTGAAGAAGAAGGAAGAAGTGGATTAATTTTTGTTAATGGCGTTGTGCAAGTCTTCTTCTTGTTGTTCACAGCTTTGCTTCCATTCCCTTCGGAGACTGTTTTCCACTTCAAAAACCTCTTCAAACTCTCCCAGAAATTTGCACTACTATCTCAACAAACCCCCCCCTCTCCTCCTTCACCCTTCGCTTGCCCTTTCCAGAAAGGTAATTA
>CAMOHE010055588.1:61685-141249 GCA_946598075.1 Artocarpus hirsutus
TTTTTTTTCACTGTGTTCCTAATGAAGACAAGGATAAATTAAGATCCATATTGTATATTTTTTAAGATCATTAATAGTAAAATTTTATTAGATTTATTAATAAACAAAAAACTATCTTCACTACCTCTTCAAACACAAATTTTAATTTTATTCTATACTTAGATTAAAACTTAAATACACATCTAAATGTTAATTTAAATAACAATTTAAATTATTATTTAAGTATTAATTTAAATCACATTAATTTAAATTAAATTATTAATTTAAATCTTTTTACTAAACGAACTCTTGGTGTTGCAAACATGTCCATGGATTTTGTTTGTTTGAGGAAACATATTTCCGTGATTTTGGGTACTGAAGACTGGGTTTTGTCATTGCGTAGTCTGTAACGCAACGTAATTACCGTGCAAATAGGTGTCACCTTGTTTGTTAGACTAGTTTTGTTTTCAACGAGAGGGGGGGGAAAAGAGAGAGAGAGAGAGTACCACATGTGCGCCACGTGTCCCCACTAGAACAGTTACAGGGTAATCACATAGGACCTTGCCACACCATAGCAACCTACGGAGACTGGTGGACTTTGTCGTTACTTTAACTTCCTCAAATCAAACCACCTTTTTTTCAGATAAAAAAATTCCTTTTTTTATTCAGCAAAAAACTACCGCCTTTTTCTAAAAAATAAAATGTGTTTGGCAATTTAAAATAATTTTATTGCGCCATGAAAGTTTTGTACAGTAAGTTTTAATTGTGTTGGTTTGATTTGATATTTTAGTTAAAATTATATAATTTTAATTATTATAATATAAAATTTTTATATTTTATAATATAAAATAAAAATATAATACAACATAACTCTTTTACATATTATAATAAATTTGTTATAATTTTTAATTTTAACTGCGTGATTAAAGACAGGTATAGTTGAGTCAAGATTGCAAACATACCCACAAAAAAAAGTCTGTTGAAAAAACCCTTATTTTAATCTGTTGGCACGTGTCCAACCTGAACAATTTCTTCGAAACAACATGGTTAAAGTCAGATTTTGGACCTTGTCCTGATCTAATTGGAATATTGCAAAGCATTTGCTAGGTTACCTAGCAATCCCATGTGCCTCCGTCACAGCCCAATCAAAAACCACCATTTAAATCCACAACAGGTCAAAATGAAGCCAGTCGGCAAATCCAACGGTGTATAGCAATTTGCCTGCTTTCAAACACAATCTCAATCACAATCTTCGCCAGCCGTTTCACCGTATCTGACCATTCTTCTTCATCTTCTTCTTCCCTCTCTCTCTCTCTCTCTCTCTCTATTTAAACCACATTCTTCTTCTTTCCAACAATCGCGTGCCGACCATCCCGTAAAGATTTCCGCTCTCTCTCTCTCTTTCTCTCCTCCCGCCGGTTGCCCAATTTGACACTCAAAAAAAATTCTCTATCTTTTTTGGGTCCTCTCTTTCTTTCCACCAAAACCTGTTATAAAGGAATCCACACATAATCCCACTGGAAAAAAAAACCCCTCTTTTCTAGTTTTCTTCTACACACGCCCAAAAAAAGAAAAGAAAGAAAAGAAAACCAGAGCCATCATAAGCCAGGACCAAATAGCATCACGGCCGTTTGATTGACAAGTTTCTTCCTAGATGAATCACACTTAGAAGAAGAGAAGAGAAGAAAGATGTCGAACATACCCACTTCTCTCTCTGAAGGCTGCTTAACTCTCTTCCGTCTCACCATGTCCGAGGCTGATCCTTGGCCCTTTTCCTGAGCCCTTCCGCACTCGATCAAAAACCCCCAACCTCTTTTTTTGCAATAAAAAACAAAAGAAAAAGGAAAAAAAAGACCCTTTTCCTCTTGAGTTCTTCTAAGTCTTTCTCAAAGAACAAAAAAATGAGGAAACTACGAGGCTTCAAGCTTGGAAAGCGCCTATTTCGTGTCACAAAATGGGTCCTCCGGAAAACGCATATCCGATCTGGTTACCGTCGACTTGGCCGCTCATCATGGGCCGGACGTTCCAAGCCCATATCGAAGCTCCTCACATGGGGCCGCCGACTTACGACGGGAGTGAAGTTCCTCTGCCGGGCCAAGCCTGGGCCGGGTTACGTCCCCTTGGGCCAGGACCCGGTTGAGAAGCAAACGGCGACTGTCCCGAAAGGTCACCTGGCCGTATACGTCGGGCAAAAAGACGGCGACTTTCACAGAGTTTTGGTGCCCGTCATTTACTTTAACCATCCCCTCTTCAGCGACTTCCTCAGGGACGCCGAGGAAGAGTACGGATTTCACCACCAGGGCGGCATAACCATCCCTTGCCGGATCTCCGAGTTCGAGCGGGTCCAGACCCAAATCGCCACTGGGTCGGGTCATCGGAAGCTGACGTGGAAGCGCCATTGATTAGTTGATTGATTGCCTTGTGTTTGACCCTTCGTGGTGACCATTAATGGTGCTGATGGTGATGATGATGAAAATGATGTTTAGAATTTTTGATTAGTTAGTTTTATTTTTTTTTGTTTCACTTTTTTTGTTTACCTTGGTTGATTTCATACGTGTTGTAATGGAATTTTTATATGTGCATGTATAAATATGGTTGTATTCTCACATAAAAAAAAGGGGAGAAAAGTTTGCTTTTTCTATGGCGGATTACGATAAGATTCGTGGTTAATCGTAAATTGATAATGATAGTGACGTCACTTGCTTTTTTTGGGTAAATAGAAATATTGTTACCTTTTTTTTTTTAATTTTTGGATTTTTTGGACTTGAATTTAGATTTAAGTATTAAGAATTTTTTAGATGCGTGTTTGTTTCTCCAAAACTTAAATATTTTAAGTATAAAAAATCTAAGTTTTTAAAGTTCTAATTTCCTATAAACTTTTGATACTTGGATATTTCTGTTTCTGTAAAAACTAAAATTCTCTCTCCTATATTCAATAAAAAAATTCATAACTTCTTCATTTGTTATCCAATTGAGATGATTTTTTTCATTGTCTTTCGAGTGAAGAAATGAATAAATCAAGGCTATATTGTATATTTTTTAAGATAATTATATTGAGATTTTATTAGATTTGTTGAAAAATCAAAAATTGTTTTCACTACCCCTTTAACACAAATTTCAATTTTCTTCATACTTAGATTAAAAACTTAAATGTACATCTAAACGTCAATTCGGATAACAATTCAAATTATTAACTCAAATCTTAATTCAAATCATACTAACTTATATCAAATCATTAATTTGAATCCATTTACCAAACGGAGGTAAATTTTTCAACCATTACATTTTTTGTTTTAATTTTCTTAAAAAAATCTTTGTTATTATAAATATTGGGGTTTAGCTTCTTGTGAGGGGTAAAATATAATTTTAAGAGACGACGGAATATAATTTTAAAAAAGGTATAATATAATTTTTATAAAATTTTGCATACAAAATTAAAAAAAAAAAAAAATTAAGGGGGGCCGTGGACCCTTTTCGTCCTACATGACTCTGTCTTAATCGCTATGAATTAGATTGGTGGTGCGCACGACAAATGCCACGTAGGGAGAATCAAACCTAGATTGTACATTGGTTGTGCTATAAGATCTCGTTTTAAGTTTGATTTTACATATGAATTAATTCATAGTAATTTTATACACATTTGAGCACCACAAATGTCCTTATCATACATATAGCGGTGGTGATAATGGAGAATCTAAGACGATAAATCACTTTGATTTTGGTGGAGATTTTTCATCCCCACACTCCACAACAACACTTCATGAGGGGAAGGGAAAAAAATGGAACCTTTATACGATGATGTCAAAATAATCACCACATATTCTTATATCCATTAATACTTACGATAGCATCTATTTTTAAACCATCTGATCCAATCAAAACCGTCTTTATTAAATGAAAAATAAATAGCTACTTATAGATTACTTTTTTTAGTACCTAACAAAATAATCTTCGTCTTCTAGTCCCTATAATTTTCAATGTTGCATATAGCTACCTACATATATCCCAACAACGACATTGAGGTCCCTGCACCAAAAGGTGGTCCATTTTATTTAAGAAACTATCCAATTTTTCAGTTCATACATGAATCACATGGAACATAGTCCACTCTACCTTAAAGTACTTCCAAAGTTTCAAACTTCCAACTGCACAATTGGACTCCTCTCCATGTGCTCATGATGCTTATCAAGCAAGTGGTAATGGGAATGTGCTATTTATATTTGATGATGCCAAAAGAGGTAAATTTGTATGCAGAAGTCAAATTCCAAGGGCCTAAAATGAAGATGGGGCAGTAAAAAGATTGATCATAATTTGTCCCCAAAACCAACTCATGTACCCATACGATGAAGATGAGAAAAACATGTCTGCTTTACCACATTTAATGTTCCTTTTTTCTGTGTTTACTTCGATAAAACTAAACAAGTAATGTATCTTCTTTTTTTTTTTTTCGGAGAAGTAATAATTAGGGTAATGCGATTGGTAAATTTTCTTTTCACTTGACGAAACATTACCGAGCCAGGTCAAAATTTCCAAGAATAAATACTCCTACGTTGAAATTATATATGTGCAGGTGATCAGATCCATGTTTCCTACTTAATTTGGTTCCCTGTGGTTCAAAGTTTGTGTTTGTTAGGTCACCAATAAAGTTGTTGTCTATTGAAGGATTTGGCAATGGTGGCTGTTTGACTGGGTGGTGGGAACCACAGTTTTCACCACAAACTCAATTATAAACAGTGTAAAGCTCTCACATGCTACAGTATCAATAAAAAAAATTACTACAATGTAAAGCTCTCATATGTTACAGTAAAAGTAGTTCTAACCAACGGTTCCTACCACTCTTCCAAACACTCTATAAGTTAGCTATTCATGAATATAAATACAATTCCATTCCCTCCCATTCTTTCTTTTTTTATGAATCTCGCTCTATATGTATGTATGTATGTATATTTTCCATCTCTAGTTGGGGGAGATCTCACACGGGACGACATATATATAAATGACATACATACACAAACATATACAATAGTCTGCCTTTGCTGGGACACATTTCGATTGGATGCATTTTCCATCAATGAATAGATGCATTTTCCATCTAGTCACATTTCTAATAGATATTTCCTGATAAAAAGACAAAATCTTATGTTAAGATATTTTTGGTTTCTGAGAAATTGCCCACCTATACAGATAGGATAATTTTTCATAAATCTTATTTTTTAATATTTATTTTTTATAAATATCATATATATTTTGTTGTGATATAATTTAACATGTAATATAAATAATAATGTATTACAAATTTTTTTAAATATAATATAAATAAACATAATTTTTAAAAATATGAAATAATATATAATTTTTTCAGTGTATATATATATATATATATGTATGTATGTATGTATGTATCAATGGTATTACACACGTCACATGTTCAAGTTGATGAAATTTATTACTCATTGAAATGATGAGGAGACTATTAGATATTTATCAGATCGTACGGCATGTGGTGCAGTGCCCAAAATAAGCTTGACATGGACCAGAATTCGCAAGCATGTACTTGCTCTGAGATTTAAAAGCGAACAAAGAAGCTAACATCATGTTATTGGTTTAAGAAGATGAATTTTTAATTTTTAATTATATTACTATAATTGCCTGATTTCACACACGCATGTTTACTGCAATTAGCTAGCTAATTAGGAGCTAATTTAATTTAATTTCCCTTCACATCTGATGTGGATTTCTATGTCTAATAAAGACTTCATACTTTTTTATCTTTATGTTTTGTTTTTCGTAATTTTTTCACTGTTTTTTCCTCCAAAAAAATTACATATATATTTATACATAGGCAGGTTTCTTTTCTCACAATTTATAGAAAGAATAGTAAGCACGTCGTTTTCGTGATGATGGATAGTAAGAATTACACTTAGTTCTCTACCAATATTATGTTTATTGTATAATTTATCCACATTGTGATACTTAATAAGGACAGATGAACACTTACACTCTGTGAAAGTGACGCAATCGTTTTTTCTAAAAGTTATAATTAATGAAAAAATACAATCAAATCCTTTAAATGCCACTCAAGAGACTAGAGTATATTTGAAAATTCACTCTAATTTTACTCATTTAGAAACTTACATCTTATGGCATTTTATGAATCCTTGGGTGCACCCAATGGAGGTTTTAGACACTTCTTCGAGACCTAAACCATGAAGACCACCTCTCAAATTCAGTATGCTCCTGTATTACACACTTGCATAAATAACATACATACATACATATGTGTGCGTATATATAGCTAAAAGGATCATAATTTGCTATTTTTTTTCCTAAAATAGTCACTGAAATTGGATATGCATGCATGTTAAAGCTATAAATTGATAACTACATCTAACGTTCTAAATTGGTTGCTCTGATTACTATTTCTTTCTTTCTTTTTCTTTTTTTTTTTTTCAAAAAGTTCACAACGTTTTATGTACTTGAGAGGCAGACCAAAAAAGCAGGCGTCTTAAAGAGAATGCTCATGAATAATTATCAACGTTACCCATTTACGTACCAAATAGCCATATTAGAATTTCATTCTTGTAATTTTTTTAAATAATTATGATCCTTTTTTAATTAAAAATATTGTTATTTCTAATTACGTGTAATCTGGTGTGGTAATTTTACTTACGATTTATTAATTAAGTATATAAAATACGAGTATGTTTTTATTTTCACTTGTTTGAACAAGTGTTCTCCCTAAAAAAAAGGAGTAAAAGTGCATTTTTTCTTTTTTCTTTTTATTTTTTCCTTTTTTAGAGGTGGATCTGGGGATGAGTTTATATATGTATACTTTGAAGTTTGAAGAATGGACGTCTATTTCATGAAAATAATGGCATTGTAATTGTCCTCACAAGTACATATCTTTGACTTGGCGTTGCCGTGCTTTGTGAGGATTATGATCTTTCAACCAAGAAATGTGCAATTTGCTTGGTGTGACAATTTAAAGCAATATTTTTTTAAACAATTTAAAGAAATTGAAATATTCAATCATAGACTTCCCTTCCTCAAGAAAAAAAAGAAAGAAAGAATTAAAGAAAATAAATAATAGAATTGACATAGTGGTCCCTTTAGGCCCCGATCAAGAATTGAAATATATATGAATTCTATAGTTTTCATTGTGGTATGTTAAACTGCAAATGCTTAACCAATTGATGGATATGTGAACCACATACATCCAAAAAAACGCAATTTGACAATTGAAACTAAAATTCCCAATTTCTTATCTAGCAAAAGAAAAATTAAGACGTGTATGCATTTTCAAAATTGTTAGGTACCTTAGGGATTAATTAGTCTATCTTTATTGTTCATGGAAAATGCAAACGTACTGTCAACTTATAACTAGCAAAAATGGCCAATAAGATTATGACCTCTGTCTATTGCTTTTCCATAGTAACGAAAAACGTGTAAAGTATTTTCTACAAGGGGCTGCCAAATCTGAATGTACATAAACAAATATATAAGTGGTGGAATCAGAAATATTAGGGGGTGTTTGGCAAAGTGGTGGGAACTGCGGTTCCCACCACAAAATCAGTTATGAATAATAAAAAGCTCCACATGCTACAGTAACAATAAAAAAAAATTGCTACAGTGTAAAGTTCTCATATGCTACAGTAAAAGTGGTTCTCACCACTGGTTCCCACCACCTTCCAAACACCCTATTAGTATTTAAAGGCGATGGTTTGACTGAAAGGGGATTTCGAATTTTAAAAAAGAGCGGAGCAAAAGACAAAGTTCATAAAATTTTATATATAAAATTTATAGAAAAAAAAAAATTTAGGTGGGGTAACCGCTTATGGGGTGTTTGAAAGGTGGTGGGAACCAGTAGTGAGAACCATTTTTATTATAGTATGTGAGAGCTTTATATTGTAACAATTTTTTTTATTATTACTGTAATATGTGAGAGCTTTATACTATTTATAACTAAGTTTGTGGTAGAAACTGCAATTCCCACCACTTTACTAAACACCTAGTTAGACATTCACTCTTTTTAATAGATAGCTCCGCCTTTATGCATGTACACAGCACAATTTGTTAGTCGTTATCCTGAATTTATGGATTATTAACATTTCTTATCATTAATTAACTTTTGCCTTAAATTACTAAGAATTTGTGTACTTAATTTGCACGGTACATAAGCTGTGCTTTATGAATTTTCATATTTGTTTTTTGCAAAAATATTTGCTGACGCATGACATATATATATAGCCTATATAGGTCGTCCACTTTTGCTCTTTTTCTTTTTGGAAAAATCGCAGCATGTAATAAAAGTACTAGAGTAGCATCATGGTTAGTGGTCCTTGTTTGCCTTACATATAGTTTTGAGTTATTGTAGCTAGCGGGCTACTTACAAACATGAACAAAGAAGTACACACTGTGCAAACATGAATGTATATATAGAGGACAACATGCCCTCATGTATATATAGAGTACAAGTTTTGAATGGTTACATCTTTTATATTATATATTGATAATAATCGATCAAATTAATAATGTGGCATTATATATATACGTAAATGTATATTTTTATAGACAATTTAAGTACATAAATATATTTAGTTTATTGTGATTTCTCCTCTTTGCTTTCGTTCATGTCACAAATTAAGGACTTCGTATTGAAAATTCACCTATATATATACTAGTTGAAGTGCCACGTGCATACCACGTGGAAGCAATTTTGTAGTTAAATTTGTACGTTGAAGGTATGATTACTTTGTTATTACTTAAATATTAATCAGGATCATTTTTTAATTATGTGTTGTATTGAAAAAATTAAGTATAAACACATTTGAAAAAGGTTTTAATAAGAACAAGTGAGGAAAATTTAATTATACATGAGTTCTCGTCAAAAAGAAAAAAAAAAAGAAACCTAAAATAATTAAGATATACACATATGAAAGAAATTGTTTTAATAGAAGTAAAGCAAGGAAAAAAATATTTTGCAGAAGTACATGGTAAAATGATTAAGCTGAAAACAAAATTGAGCTAATTATAATGTTAGAAATGGATATGAAGAAGGAACAGGAGAAAGCTTAAAAAAGTAGAAAAGTAAAAGAGAAATCAATAAGACAAGTCAAAAAAGATTGTTAAAAAAGCACAAAAATAAAAAATAACCAAATTTTGAATAGTGTTTTAGGGGATCCCACTTGCATTTGTGAGCACCATTTATAATAATTTCATGTTTGTTATACATGTTTTAGTTATCTTACATGTTTATTAAGTTTTAATTTTGGTTTTTTAGAATAAAATTAAAAATAATTTTATTATTTTCATAAAAAATGTAAGGAGCTGTAATTTGTCGTTTGAATAAAAAATGTTGTTATGAAGGTTACATTTAATAGAATAATATTTGAGATGATTGCAAGAAATAATATAGCATTTTAGATTGAAAATACAAGAAAAAAGTTAGTAAAAATTAAAGTTAAAGTAAATATAAAAAAATAAAAAAATTTACTAAGGGACAAAATAACTTGACTGTGTTTTAGGGAACTCCCATTTATTATATAGTATATATAGATATATAGATATGTATTGTATGTGGCAGCTAGATTATTGAACGGTAGTAAGTTACAACTTCACAAAATACGTATCTTGGTAGAATAATATAATGGTCCTGTTTCATCGAGGAGAGGATTGTGAATTTGTGCCAAGTGTCCTTGACTTTGCCCCATCTATATATATATATATATATGTATATGTATTTATGTATGTATGTATGTATGTATGTATGTATGTATAGGATCAATCAGATAGGCATCCAAGTAGTTCTTAAAAAAATTGAATTTAGGAAGTGGTCCACAAGCTAATATTAATTATATGAATTGCAAAGTCATGTGGCCGATGATGCTTCAAATACTATGCTTTGATAACATGGTAAGTCATCATTTAATGACAAAATCTCTCCTTTGTGAGAGATTCTGTGAAATTCACGATTGGCATGCAACCTGGAATTGCTGAAGCCTCAAGTCAAATATGAGATATATTGTTCCTTATAATTGTTTGAAAATAATAAGAAGACGAAGCATATTGCTTTTTGAGAGCATTAAATCTTGTGTTTCTTTGATTGTCTTGCAAATATGAGAATAAAAGGGTGACCACTTTGCTCCAATTTGCTTTGTAAAAGCACTTTCAGCTTCCAGCTTAATTTATATTTTATGATCTATTTTTATTGGGCCCCACTCTCCTTTGTTATTTTATCTCATTTTATAATAATTTAATTTTCATTTTTGTTATTTGCATATAAAAACAAAAGAGAGAAAAAAAAAAAAAGAATTGAAATGCCTAAAAGAAAGATGCGTCCAGTATTTTGACGTGTTTTTTGAGTACGTTATCGTCTTCAGACTTTATTGTCGTTTTTCAAAATCTCTTGTTTTCTGAACTGATTTTAAAGCCAAAAGCTTGTCTTTGCTAGTTGACTTCTTTTCCTCATGTTTTATGCCATTCGCCAGTCCGCTACATTTGTTATACGGTTTATCCATTTTATTGTTGTTTTCGTATAATTAATCACTTTTATTTTATTTTTTTTTTCCCTCAAGTTGTTGTTTCTTCAATCACTCTGTGTGTGTGTGTGTGTGTGTGTATATATATATATATATTTAATGATGGATGTCATTCGCCTAAATACGTTTTTCAACTTGTTAGGTCATGTCGTTTTTCATTTTTTATCGTTTCATTAATAGTTACATCCTCTTTTAAACTACTGCCGTTTTCTAATTTGTTGCCGTTCACATTGGTGTAGTTAAAGATGCTTGTCGTTTCAAGTTCTCGTCTTTCAGTGAACTTGATGTCGTTTCCTATTGCTGTTCTCGTTTTAATGTTGGCACTCAACTTGTTTCTTTAGGTTGCTGACATAAACATTTATCTTGTAACTTTCGTTTTCCACGTTTTCGGTTCTGTCGTTTTCTTATTTTATCGCTTCTTTGGGAGTGTTCCTTTCTTCAAGGGAACCGCGTTGCATTTGAAATGTTGCTTTCATAATAAAAGTGTTTTTAGTTAATCGCGCTGTGCCGTTCTGTTCTAAATTTTGAAAAAAGTTGACATCGTTTTGCTGTCTTACTTTTGCAAAATTCGTAAGTTTTGTCGTTCTCGATATCATTGTCGTTTTGCAATACTATCCTCGATTTATGCCAGACGTTGAAAAAATAAAAATATAAATACAAATAAATAAATAAATACCCTTACAATTTGAAAACAAAAGAAAATTATTGGATGATGCATACGGCGAAAAGAAAAGGAAGACGAATGCTTTTTCACATCCTACAAGTAATCTTGCGAAAGCAAACTCAGTAATTCTGCTGGCACATGCTTTCTAAACATCTAAGAGTTTCTTTGAGAAACATGTTATTCTTAGAGAAACATGTTAGAAAAAATAAATTCCCAATGCTACAGTATAAAAGTTTTCACATAGAAAACAAAAAGTTACTACAATATAAAGCTTTCATATACTACAGTATTTAAATTCCACCATATTTCCTAAGCAAACTCTAAAGAAGCAGATAAAATGTATAAATTGGTTCTCTAAATTCAGAAATTCTTCAAAAGTTATAAAAGTGGAAAAGACAATTACAAACAGTTTCGCGGAAAAACGACACCATATAAAAGACAAGTTGCCACTATAAAAATCAGACTCACCTCATTTTATATATTATTGTCATAATGGAAATTGATAATTTAAAATCCGCAAAGTAAAGCTTTACATGTAAAACCAATGGCCCTCCTCTTCCCTTGCACGAATCATAAAAGCTACCTCAAATGTGAAAGTATGAGCAGACGGCAAAAAAAAAAAAATTGCGATAATTAAAACTGTACAGTGTGCTATACAGACAAAACATGCAACTTCAGCAAGTGCCCCATCACACCATCTCTACATTCCGTGTACTACAAAAGCTGATCCGGTCTCCCGTTGGAGTAAGACGTCGAAACCGGAGGTTTTGATGAACTAGGCTGTGATGGGGGAGCTGTAAGGGCATAAGTGAGTCTTGACGATGAATTCTCGATTAGCCCGGCTACTCCAGCAGCAGCAGATTGGGCACTTGAAGGGAGGAAGAGATCATGCTTCTGGTCTTTATACGCGCTCCAAACCTGTCAAGACAACGAACAGAATAACCACGATTTCATTAGCAAAAATGGAAAAATACACAGGAAAGATCCCACTAGATGCAACCGCCATGTTGCTTATTAGAACTACACAAGCATGTGTTTAATCTGAAATAAAAAAATGACGACCTATCCTTTGTTCTCCGAGTTAAAAGTTGAAGCCGAATTTTACATAAAAAGAAACTAGACGGGAATAACACTCCAAATTTTATTAGCACAGCCTAGAAACAAAACCTTCACAAAATTAAAATGTAAACTTCCATTGATCCAAGAACCCACATAATTTGCGGAAGAGCCTTTCATGGATATAATTAAAAACAAGGGGAAAAAAAGAATGGGGTAATTACTAATACAAGCACTCATAAAACAAGAATAGGCCGGAAAAACTAGTTCTATACTTACATCCGAGGCATCTAATATATCACGCACTTTTGTACAATGGGCACCCTCCGTTGCAAAAGCATGCAAAACCTGCATTGATATATCATAATATATAAAATGAAATGAAGAGAGAAAAAGGGATGGACTTGGGGGAGGGGAAGCATAAAAAAGAAGTCCTAACAGAACTCGTGCATATTCCATCAATTCAATCACAGCAGACAAAGATACAAGGCATTAGACGATGATATATGGCATTAAAGGTACAGGAAGACGATCACAGACATATAAAATCCTTTTTGCATGCTGTTAAATTTCCTAACATGAAAGATCCTGTCAAGTTAAAATCTCCTAATTTGTAGACAAGATACTGAGATGCGTAAGACTCGCATTCTACTTGGAAAATATTACAAGACCTTGATGTTAAAATATTTGGAAACAAGTGTAAGCTAGGTAATTGGAGGATTACAGCACTTTTGAGAAAATTATATTTTAATTCTAGCTATATAAACTCCTATTATAAGAGAACTTGCTGAAAAAAGAGGAATAAAAAGAAAAGAAAAAAGAAAAAAGAAAGAAAAACGTACATGAGAGAAGTGATAATGCTGAATGAACAATTTTTTACACAGAAAACTAATGAGCATAAAACCAGACACAGATTAACACGGCATTCTTTTTTTTTCCCTTTTTTTTTCGGCTACTAGTTCACACGGCATTCTAAATATCAACTAACCTCAATCGCCAGCACCTTGCCAATCGATGCTTCAGACTCATTCCACTTCATCTGAGAGCAAAGACCATTCCTTCCACCAGCCCTCCAATCCAGAAGGCCAAGCAGTACTTCAACAAGACCGACCCTACAATGTTCAACCTCATATTATGAATGTGCACGGTGAATAATATTTCAAATTAAAATAATTGATTGTATGATAAACTATTCCAAATCTGAGCATATTTGCCACCCTGCCTACAATTCTTAACCACGTAGAACATTATAAGTTCCAAAGAGAATATATGCCTCTACAGGTATTGAATCCCTCTGTTACTCGCTCATATACGCATCACAACAAAAGCTACTCACTTGAGTCCTTGTGCAACAAGTGCATCCCTAGCTCGATTTCCAGCAACCACAACACGTTTAAGAGTCTCAAGTGCTAATATGCTTCCACCTTGCCACCCTATAGCTTTCATCAAAAGAGGAACAACCTAAAAACAAAATAAACAAGGGTGGATTAGTATTGGGACACTGGCATTATAAATGACTCAGACCACTGGGGAAAAAAATAGTAATAAAAAGAAAGATATATATATATATATACACACACGTAATATTGGCCTGACAGTGAATGATGAGTGAAAGATCTTATGAATACGTCAACACCACGATCTGATGACATGTTTAAATTAGATTACATCTAAGAGACAGAGATCAATTCTACAACGTATTTTTATATAAGGTACCCATGGAAAAATTCAACAGGTCTTAAATCTTCCAAAAATGAAGAAATGTACAAAACCAGGTTAATTAAAATCACAGAAAATTATATAGGTAAGATATGAAATTACCAATGTTATGTGACCTACCTGAGGTGTTCCTGCACTAGTTGCTGCCATAGCTTCAGCACACGTGGTACTAGCTGCAAGTTGATGTAAGACACGTAAACAGCTAAGGCGTACACGTTCTTGTGGTGTTTGAACAGGCTGTGTTGATCCATCCTCAGGTTCCTCCGCTCTGTCTGCATAATTGCCATTACTCACCTCACCCGAAGACATTGTTTCTCGTCTTCCTTCATAAGCCACGGCAGCCACAAGCTTGGGCACATATCCAAGATATCCAACATGATCTGCAAGCGCAGGGTGCACTCGCAATAATGAAACCAAAGCCGCAGAAAGAAGCAAAGGAAGTTCTGGGTCAACAGCTTGCGAGTTATAATGGCTGGCAGCAATTGAAGATAAATATTGATCTAATAGTCCTTCCAAGAATCTCTTTGGATTTCTGAGAGGAAATTTTGGATCTTTCAAGAATAACCTAACATAGATTCCACCGACCTGCATGCACTTGGAAGTTAAAATATTTTAACAGTGAAGGCGCATTAAAATCTCAAAAAGAAAAATAACTAGAGGAGACCTGTGGTTCATCTCTCATTTCTTGTTGCCCAGATGCCTGCTCAGGTACATCCCAGTCAATGACACGACCTTTCATCTGTTCACGGTATAAATCTGATGCCATGGTTGAAATTTGTGCAGACAAAGAAGCTGCCATTGCTGGTGTCCATACAAGTTCTGGTGTTTCGGTAGTTTGCTCAAGGGCAGCTACTACAGCCTCGCCAGGACCATCCCGAATAACTGATACCAATCCATCAGGAAGAAACCTTGCCAATGTTATAGCAACTCTCGGTCCATGCATTGGTTGTCCAACAAGCTTCCCTAACAAAGAGGCTGCCGCAGCTCTTTGCTGCAAGGGAATTTCTTCTGCAGAAGAACAGTTCTATCAGCAATCAAACACAACAATCTAACCAGGATAAAAATCAACGAGAATGAAAAATTCTTTACCCTGCAAAGGTAATAGAAGCTCAAGAATGTAGACCACTCCACCGTGCTTGGCTGCTGCCCATGCAAGTTCAGCAGTGCTTGCCAATGCATACAGGACGTGAAGAGCACCTTCACGACAACTAGGGGAAGAGTGTAGCATTTGTAATAAAAGAAGAAGACTAGATCCGTCTGCAACCATAGCCTCCAAGCAGGGAGCATGCTTTGTCAAGAGTGACAACACGCTCAGACAAAGCTGAGGAATGTTACTTTTTGATGCCACATGCACAGAAAAGCATTCAAAAAGAGGCAATAGCTTGTCTTTCGTGGAAAATATTGAGGCCAAATTTGGATTGCTTGTGAGTAGGTTCTGCAAAAGGAGACATTTTTTTTTTTTAGAAAAAAGGACTTCATAGAATGGACAAGATATATAACTAAGCAACTTACCTGAAGAGAGGTCAGTGCAAACTTGAGGTTCTTAACCAATTCAAATTCTTCTCTCTCTTGCAAATGTCCAGCAGTTTCGGACAAAGAATCATCAGGATTCTGTCCATTAACTAACCCGCCACCAACACCATTGGGATGGTCAGATGTCTCATCGGATGATCCAGTGAAAATTGGTTTATCCTCAACATCAGAATCTGCAGCACTCGGATTGTGCACTAGATATGAGATAAAATCAATCAGAGCAACACAGAAAGTCTCTGGTTCACTAATCTCAAATTCTGGCTGATCATTGTAGACCCTCAAGTAAACATTGCCAACATAAAGTTCTTTAGATAGCGCCTTATACATAAAATCAAGTGATTCTTTCAAGTCATATGAACCATCAGGACCCTGATTTGCACGCTGTTGATCCACAAATTTCAGCAGTTCTGCTCGTGTTGAAGAGTTCCAAATAATCTACAACCACATAGAGTTGAAATATAAAAAGGTTAATAAAGCTCATGGAATGTCCACATAGTAAGAGAAAATAAATAAATAAATAAAAATTCTCATCCCTTATTTATAGATCTTCAGCGTTCAAGCAGTGTTATATCCCCACAGAAACAAATCGTAGATGAAAAAGTTTATCATTTTAATAAGATAGAATACATCAAGTATTTAAGATAAGTTTACTTGAAATTTGTCCTGGAAGCACCTATAAATTTAAAAATACCTCAGGAGACTCAAGATTGGTGTTCAATCTGGACAATAGATCTTTGTGTACATGATCCTTTAACATACTGGCAAGTTTAGGGGTCAGCAAGGCTCTGAGGGCATCAGCTACAGCCTGATTATAAGGTGTTGAATTCTCATCATTGCACAGACCGCTGAGCCGTGATAGGGCCAGGGATGCACGTACAGCGTGTAAATTTTTTGCTATTTGTACACTAGCACCCACACCATGTGACTCTGTCGTATCAGATTCCTCTGCAGTGGAGTCATATTGGAGCAGCAAGGGCAAAAGGTACCTAAATAAACCAAAGTTACACATTAAATTGAGACCTCAATACAAAATTCAGAAGATGTTGTAACTAAACATACAAGTCTGTTCATTGCAAATAAATAATTACCCAAAAAAGATTATAGACAAATAAGTGATTGTGCTAACAGGATATCAGAAATCAACTAGAGGAGATTGAGAGAACTACTACGAGAACATGGACACTCACTTTATTATAAATAGAGCAAGCATGCAGGCTAAAAGAAGAATCTAAGAAAATAAGCCACTTACCATAAGACCCCAGCCTTTATTAAGGCATCCTGCAATTCAGAGGACCCAGAAACATTGGCAATAGTTTGAAGGGCAGCATCAACCGCTGCAGGTACAAGCTCAAGCTCAGTACAGTGCACAATGTCGTCAATGAGTCCAGAATATTCAAGTATTTCGGTCCTTGCACTCTCAAACTGACTCAATACACAAAAGGTCTGCATCACATTCGTAACAATTATGGCTGATGGCTCATTTGCAGGAGTACTTGGCTGAACTACGCACATGCAACGTGAAAGTAGATTACCAATAAGTTGAATCCCACCATCTCTCACTAGTTCTTCACCATTTAACGATGACGATGCACACCTAGAAAATGAAAATATTACACAAAATTAAGCCCAATATGTCTATACAAATGAAGCCACATAAATTACTAAGCTGACAAAAGATTCTTACGTCAGCCAAATAAGTTCTGAGGCTGCAACTAGGAGTGGTGCTCTATCTGAGGCAAGTAAATTGCTGTCATCCTGATCAACAGTAACTGCATTGAGTAACATGGGATAACCAGCATATTTAAATGGCTCCAGCAAATCTCCATATCGTCTGTACAAGATACACTGCCCTTTTAGCAGAAGCAACAACCGCCAAGGCTGAGGACCTTGCAAGCCTTGCATGGTGGCCTGCAACAATCGTATTTAGATGCTTACAAAACTTGATTGAAACAAAATAAAGCCGGACCTTATAATTTCTGGATGCGTGAAACTAGAACTTGACAGCTCAACTGTTGCACGCGTTTATCATTTCTGAACTTGACAGCTCTGAGTTTATTATTTAACAATTTAGGATTTTTTTTCCTAGGAAACAATTCCTGCCGTCATAAGAAATATATACACCTATCACTTCAAAAGATCATTGCATTGCTGCAATTATAAAGGAAAAAAAGGACGAGCATAGCTGCACAAAAACACTAAAGATCTCCTCAGAGTTAAAAAGATTTGAGCTATGAGTTAAGGCATGCCACAAGCAAACAGATCTATCATTTAGACACAGTCAACATGAAATTCCTATAAGGATGAAATATATCAACAGCAGATCCATTACCAGGGGGAAAAAGAGTTAATTTAGAGTACTCTATCCTAGAGATTTTTAGGTAAATGTCTGTTCTTTGTCACCATCCACATCTTAGAGATTCTGTCAAGTAAAATACAGACATGAGTAAAAATTCTGAGACCAAGTTACCTGTAGACGCTCATAAGCTTTCTGCACAGCAAGAAACTTCTCCCTTCCTTCAGGATTTTTGTCAGGATGGTACTTCATGGCAAGTTTTCTATATTGTCGCTTAAGTTTCTCTTCGTCAATGTTCTCAATCTGCTTAGATATGCTAGATACCTCCTCACCAATCTCTAAAGAATGCTTCTTTCTGCCGTTATTACTACATACATCTTCCAAGGATATTTCTAATATCTTGCAAGCATCTTCTTCAGAAAGATCCATGGGCCTTCTTGTCAACTCTTCACGCCACATTACCAGTAATGACTGCAAAAACTCAACATGCTCAACTATAGGCCAGTTTGGAAACCGAATTTCATCACATAAGTTCCGCAGATAATAACGGTGACACCACATTTCATCTCGTAGCTCAGGGTACGTCACTGGTGGCATAGGAGCATATTCATATAGAGTATGGCAGTGCTGCGACAATTTCTGGGGAAAGTCACCAAGATGCTGCAAAACCTGTGAGGAAGGGAAGATGCTCCAGTTAACAATTAGATCTGTATGAAAATATGTCAAACTAAGGCTTGAATGCTGTAAAGTATACTCAATATAATGCATGTAAGTATTTGCAGCGTCTAAACTTCTTAAGTACCTGAGGAATCAGATTTTCTGCTCGCATTTTGTGAGTCCATATGATCTCTGGGGTATCAGAATCAGAAACCATTGCAGCTGCAAATGCAGCTGGACCACTACGCTCTAATACATATAACAAGGATTCCGGAAGAAGGCCACCCAAAACACTACGCTTTGCCAGCGGCAATGAAGATGATACTGCAGCTTCCTCACCACCATGAAATGCTTGATGGACATGAGTTACAGAGAAGAGTTGGGCAATTGAAAGGAGATTAGATCCAGGATATGCCAAGGCAAAGTAAAATGCACCTGTGCTATATAGACGAATCATGGCCTTGGGATTTCTGGTAACATTAGCCTTCAGTAAAGCAGCAGCAGCCTCCACAATACACGGTTCCCCAGAAAGCATAGCCTAAATTAATTCGGAAAACAAGGTTGAACAAAAAGGAAAATCATATACCATATATAGTTGGTAAAAAACAAAGAAAGCCCAATATTCCTAACACGTAATCAATGAATTACTTTTAACACCTTGAACCGGTTACCACTACCATGAATCAAAATTTTATAAATCACCTGTGCAATATGTGGAAGGCAACGTGGACTTGACAAGATCCGTTTCACCCTAGGAGTTGGTGTAACTATCTCTCCTGCATCATCTAAATCTGAATGCGCGGATACCATGCTGTGTAATATGGATAGTGCTGCCTCCCCTACCTGAATTTAAGTCGAACAGGTTAGATGCATCATTCAAAAGTATAACAAAAAAAAGGAAGGGAAGGTGGTTCTGCTTTAAGAGAAAGAAGTAACAGTGCAAATTGCAATTTATCCAGCACGTAGAATGACAGGTCAGAATTAAAGATCAAATTTTCGTGATGCTCCAAAACCCAGCTCCTCTTTGGGATTGCAGCACAAATAGATATCCATACATAAACAAAATACATATGCGTGTGCTTATGGATATGGATGTTGTGGAGTATATGTACTATTAGTGCTTTTGTTTTTAAGTCCAAAAGAAAAACCAGGAAATCAAGTAAGTCAGCAATATTATCCGGAAAAATAATTTATACTTTCCACACTAAATTTAATGATTAAACAGAGAATAGTCATAACCAGAAAGAGCAGCAACTGCAGTCCAAAACATGCATAGAGCCTGTCCATAAACCACAGCAACCATGCTGGCAAATATGATGAATACAAACTTAAATTACATGTATAAAAAGACATCACCTGAGCTGGAGTGAGAACGGGAACTCGAACAGCCAACGCCCAACGTAGTTCACGAATATCCCGCAACCTCTTCCAGTCTATCATCCCTGAAGCCCAGCATCGTGTCGTCCAATCAATCGCCTTCTTTGACCAGAATCTTCTTATAGCATCTTTCTCCACAGGTCCAATCTCTGCCCCATCCTTGTCTATAAACATCCATTCCTTGAGTGGTTCCATAAAAGCTGTAGCAGCAATCAGATTAGATTGCAAAGGAATGGCAGTCCTTTCTGAAGCTTCATGAACCACCGTCAGCAGATCAACAGCTAATACACATCCCCCAACCAAAACGCAAGCCTCAACATTTGATAAAACCTTCATTAAAGCCTGAAATTTAAGGTAAAATATGTTGAGAATTATAGTAAATTCAAAATTTCAACGACTGTGCAATCACATATAAATTCCAATCGATCAGGTCATTTTGACTGAACCCAGCAGAACCACAACACTTTTTCACTGAGGAAACCTAGGTCTGGCAATTGGCTATACCATAAATGAGAATAACTGTTTCCCAAGACAAGAAATCAAGCATTATTAACATTTTACAAAAAAAAGGAAAGATAGTGATCTAAATCAATTAGTGAAATTTTGATGTTTGCTGAATGGGAATGCAAACAACAGAACACTCAAGTTCTGTTGACGTACTTTATCTTTTTATAGTTCAATATATTTTCATTGTTATTTATTAAAAATAAAAAGAACGCTATGTTTTTTGAAAGAGAAGTTGGTATGCTTCAACTTTACCAATTCTCAAATAGAATAAGGTGATACATAGCACACAAGTTGCTTCACATTTCTTTATTTAAAATGGAAAAGGAGCACCGATTCCCAGTTTACCTTCAAGAGAAGAAGAAGGCGGTGCCTCAAAGCTCTATCATCTGTTCTATCTAAGAGAACTGTAATATGAGCAGTGCCCTCAAAGGGACCTATCAATTTATAATGCTGTTCATATACAATTGCCATTGCCCTTGCACAAAGTTCTCTGACAGAGGACCCCCCTCCTCCTCCAAACCCATCTAATCTTCCCATATCACACCAATCATCAGATGCACCCATTTCATCAGGAACAGCCCCATCTACTGTAAGCCCTATGTCTGCATCACATAAGAACCGATGATAAAGTGCTCTAAAGAAAGCAACTGGATCACGCAAAGGAAAATCCTGGGCCCTGCCACCACTGCCACTCTCAAGCAACAAACGCAAGTAGTATTGACCAACGCAAACCTCTTTGGACAAGCTAGGATACCTAACGGAGAACTCAGAGTAATTCCAAGATATTTGTATCACACGTTCTTGCCCAGACGTGCTCTCCATTGTAGCACCTCCAGGAACAATATCTTCAGTGCGTTCCTTTTCAACATCTAGTTTATGAACCTCGGCCTGCAAAGCCTCCCTTAATTCTTGCCTTGTACGCTCATTCCAGATCAAGTCTGCACGATTATGATCTAGGCTAAAAGCTCGCCAGAATTCAGGCCAATTACAAAGTAGCCTGCCAGAACCCACAGGGGTATTTTCCACAACAACCTGGGCAGGAGCTGGAAGACCAGTATTCTGGAAACTAGACACAGTGGTATCAGAATCAGTTGAAATTGAATGATTGAGTTCAGTTGTCACATGAGCATTTATCGATGAAACACCAGTTGAAGCTAAAACAGCTGAATGATCATTTGTTGAAACTGCTGTAGAGGGAATTTCACCATTCATATTTTCACTGGTTTGAGCAACAAAAGGTTGGATGGTTGAAGCCCGACCATAACTAGGATCTGGACCCGACTTTTGATAGTTATCTGAACCTTTAAAAGCAGAAGCACTTGTCTGCTTTGCTGGGTCACCCACTTCATAGTTACTCACAGAAGGTAAATGTTCTTCAGACGTTATTCCTCTCCCTGCACGGCCTCTTCTTTGTTGGAGCAAACGTCTCTGTCTTCTACTAGTCAAAGATCCATCTTGAATACCTTCTTCTGATGGGCTTCCTTCAGAACGAGTATGCACGTAAGCAACAAGCCCTGGGGGAAGAACTCTAGATAATAAATCCAAGGCTGGCTGGTACGAATCAGCCCAAAGAGCGACAAGTTGTCGACTAACCCCACGCCTTTCACCAGCAGGAAGAAAAAATGCGTGCAACAAATGCCTTAGCAAAGCACCGTCACGCAATGCAGCATCACGCATAGACTCCGCTGCAACTGCATCTTCTTCTGCAATTGTTCGCATAATTACAGCTACAGTTTCTCTAACACTTTCAGCAGGATGTCCAAACAATGCAAACAATCGACGCTTCAAACCAGCTACTTGGCGTAACAATTCAACAAAAACTGTGTACTGAGTAGTTTCACCATGTGGATCGCATATCATTGCCTCAAGAACTTCAACAACAGCCATTGATAGTAAAGGGGATACAGATATTGGCTTCAGTCTATTTACAAGAATAACAATATAGTCATGATTATCAAATAACACTGACTTTGTGTGCATGATTGTGGCATGTTGCTCTCCTTTGGAGTCTGTTAGCAAATTTGTATCCCCGGGACCACCACCAATAAGCACGGCAACAAGCCCAGCAGCTTCAGCAGCTACACCCTCAGAACCATTTCTGAGTAAACCCATTATTCTTCCAACAGCAGCAGGAAAAGCCATTACATGTGAAGCTGCATTTCGTGAAGATAGTAATCTATGTAAACATCCAACAAAGCCCATTATTGTTGCAGCTGCTTTAGGTGAAGGGGGAGGCAATGGTGGGGAATCAGGAGGAAGATTTGGTGTGGATGGAAGCATCGTTATTAAGGCCATCAATGTCACCTCAGGCACTTCAATATTAGGAGGGACACCACTGTACGGTATACATGCATTAAACTCCCTAATTCTACGCCACAGTTTAGCCCTTGAACCAGGAATAGAACCATTTTCAGCAACTGCATCTTTTGCAGCTGCTGCTAGGTGTTTCAAATGCATGGCTGCATTCTCCATATCAGCACCAGGGCTTTGTTTTCCAAATTGTAAATGAACTCTACCACAAGGTGGATCAATACGATGACCAGGCAGAGTCAATCTTGGTAACACTGGTACCGTGCATTGGCACTGCACAAATGCAACCAGAGGTCAACTGCACCGCATATTCACAGAAATAATAAATGATAGCAATGGTAAATTTCTCTTTTAAGATTGAAAGCAACATAATATTTTTACTGGTAAAACCCCAAAATATCCAAGACACATCAACCTACTTCTGTTTGCAACACATCCAGAACTGCAGCAAGTAAGCTATCACGTGACGTGCTTGCATAAACCTGTAAATCATGACATAAAGGTCAGAAACTATACTCAAAAAAAAAAAAAAAAAATCAGCTGTTGCAAACTAACTCATGCTTACGTGGATAGGGCATCCATCATTGAATTCAATAGCAAACATCTGGGGCTCCTCAGCAAACCGAACAAGTGAGCTTACCGCGGATAAAGGTCGAACAATAACAGCCTGCAAACATCTAGTGGCAATTCTCAACAATTGATCTAACTCCTCAAGTATGCACAAGATTATATATGACACAATTAAAAATGATTATATCTCAAAGAATTTGGGTATATCCACACAAACAAATTATTTTATTGAAAGAGATTTCCTTCCCAACTCATGTTTTAGCCAGAAAACATAAAGGGAATTATTTTAGGAACTTCTGTAAATTACAGGGATTATGCTTAAATTTCAGCATATTTAGATACAAAAACATATCCTCAAAAAAGAAGGGGAAAAATTCTAAAGATGAAACCAATTCAATAGATACTAGATACAATTTATGTCCATCCATAACGCAACTATGACATGGATAAATGGCAAGCATACACAAATGTTTGATGTTTGCATGTGAGCACCTGAAAATATAAATACAGCTGTGCACACTGTGTGAGTGGATATGTGTGCAATCATCTAAACGCACAGACAAACGTTGGAACCAGACCTTACGTTGAAATTAGGATCAGCACAGACTTTAAACCATGGCATAATTGTGATATCATTTTTTTTAAAAAAAAAAAAAAAGAAGAAGACAAATAACAAATAACAAAAAAAGGATTTTCTCAGTCAAAAAAAAAGTATCCTGCAGTTTTAACTTATTATGCTCGTTATCCATCTAATATTAATTAGAAAAGACACCCGCCTAAAGAGTTCTACTTCCATATTTCTCTATTTAATCTCATCCTGTGGAAAGTGCACACTCCAGCCATACAGATTTGAGAATCCACATTGAGAAGTAACAACTAACAACCGACGGATGTTCAAACATATTGCTAAACTCAATCAGCAACCCTTTTTACACTCTGCCTATCACATAAATCTACCCTTAATCCTTATTGTTGAGCAGATCATTGCGATACAAGTGACAATAAACTTGACACGTGCAAGAATTTTGTAGAGTATACGTAGACACAGTTTATGCATGCTTAAAGGGACATCATAGGTAAAACTCTGATTAATGCACAAGTGTTGCATCTTACTTATGCTTCTACCTAAATCCAACAAATAAACTTTAAAAACTTTTGTTCATTTTGCATAGACAACTTGAGTAAACTCGTCAACTTACTTCGTAGTTCTCTGGACGCCTTTCAACAAGAGAAACTTTTGTGAGAATAAGCTGCCGAGATACAGCATCACCATGCTCACCGAGTCCACCTTTTGGACCAACATTTAAACTCAATCCAGGTACACTCAGAGTCCCATGAGCAGCAGACCTCAACCTTGTCACAGACCAGCCCCCACATGGGGTTTCTTCTGCTCCAACTGCCTCTTTTGCTGCATTCACCATTAAGTAAAAAAGAAGCATATATAAAGGGAAGAAAAAGGAAGAAGAAAATAGCTGAATAGAGAGGAAAAAATAAAAACAATTTACCCCTTCGTTTTATGTAGTCCGCTGCTGTTAAAGATTGAGTAGTGTCCACCGATATTAACACGCCAACCATTGATTTTGCTGTTTTAGTCTACAAAAGGCATGCTCTATGTAAGTGTGATCCAACTAGCGTATTCAAACAACTACAACAACTAAAAAAAACTAGCCTTGGAAATTGGCTAAAACAATGAGTTGAAAAGTTGAAAAATCTACTACTGCAATGATAGTAGAACTTAAAATTGCCAATTGATTGGGTATCCAAAAGTTTGATGCATTAAACAATACAGCTGAGATATCGGTCATACCAAACTTCCAATGATAGCAGAATTTGTGGTTCCAGCAGCAGCTTTAAAGGCTTTTGATTTTCTTCCATATAAAGGGCAGAAAATAAAACCCCCAGTATCAGCGGTTCTATTTCCATAAGCATCAGAAAGAAAAATGATGGCAGGAGAATCCATGTCTCTGAAGTCTAAGCACCAGCGAAGGTCTCCAGTTTTTAAGTCAAGAAGTTCGACCCCAACATAAGTAACTTTCAGTTTCTGCATAAGCCAACAAATTTAGATCAAATTAGTTTGGTCCCCAAATGGTTATTCATCAGCGCAACATCCAGTAATGTAAACTTCTAAACAGGCAATGCTGCAAGTTGATTTATGGGCCAAACACCCAAAGTAGTTTGGTAATAAATTCTTGTTAGCACATCAAATTAACAGTTAATAGTCACCTCATGGAAAATAAGGATAAATATTAAGGAGTCAATGGATATGTGCAGCAACGTCAAGAGCCTAAATTATGACATACAAGCTAACAGGCTAACTAACAAATGCACTCTAACCAGTAATTTACATCAGTGACAATTAGTTCCAGCAATAAAGATTAGCTTAAAGTAACCCTCAATTAAGAAACAACATTCCTGAATCAACTTATATCAATGTCCTATCACGTTGCACATCAAATAACGGGCCAAGTCTAGAAAGTCACTTACAAAGGGAACCCACTCCGTGTTCCGTCGCCGCAGATGAAGCACCGGGAACTCCGCGACGGCATTCAACCTATTCCACCTAATCCTGTGCAGCTCCGTCAATATGCTCGCCCTGTACCTGGACGAGAACTTGATGCCCTTGAACTTCCCTCGGCCATCGGTTCTCACGCTCAAATTGAACTCGTTCGAGCTATCGTCGCGGCCAATTATCGGCACAGCGCCCTCGAAATCGCTGCTGACGTCGTAGAAATTCGTGACGGCGAGGGTCGACGGGTCCAAGGTGATAATCGTCACATTGGAAATGCAGAGAATCCGCTTGTAGCGGCCGCGCCAAGAGTGCTTGACGACGAGGTACCGCGCCAAGTACTCTGGCTCTTCGAGAGGGGCAGAATTGGAATTCGAGGAGGCACTGGAGCTTTCCATAGAGGTCGACGACGACGACGGTGGCGGAGCTTGTTCGACGGCGTGGCGGCTCACCGACGACTCAACGTGAGGGAGATAACGGAGCGTGTGGGCGCGTGGAGCATTGTTAGGACGGAGGAAAAACCAAAGTCCCACTCCAGCCTGTGCCGACGGCGGCGCCCGGTCAGACCGAGACTGATTCGCCCCCAGTTCTGACGGTTATTTACGATGTTTGCCAACTTCTCCAAACCCGATCGAGCAAGCTCTAGCTAAAACCTAAGTTAATCATCTGAAAGCAAGAATCAAGAGTCTAGTTTTGGATTCGAATCGAATCGGAACGAAAAGCGATTGATTTGGAATCCGAGAAAACGGAAGATCTAAGGAGAAGAATTGGATCGAAGAATTTGAGGAAATGGAAACGAATTAAGGTTTTAGAGAGAGAAAGAAAGGAAAAGAAGAGAGAGACAGGTTTTTTGCTTCGCTGGTGTGTTAGAGACAGGGACTGTGTAAATGAAACAATGGCAAGAGTTTTCCGGTTGGTCTTGATACCATTTTCGTGCAGGTTAATACATGGTGGTGACCTTTGATTGAGGGACAACGACGGGAGACTTTTTTTACACAGAATTTTAGTACTCGATTGCTTTGAGAATTCTCTCGATTGTTTTGCGAATTATTTAGATTTTTTTGGACTTAAATTTAAATTTAAATTTAAGTATTAAAATTTTTTTATATATGTATTTATTTTTTTAAAAATTTAATTTTTTAAGTATTTAGAATCTAAGTTTTTTGAGTTTTGACTGATATTTGAATATATATACTACAGTAAAAACTAAAATTCTATCTCCTATATTTAAAAAAAATGAAAAATAACTTCTTCATTTGTTATACAATTGAGATGTTCTTTTTTCATTGTGTTTGTAATAAAGAGATGAATAAATTAAAATTCATATTGTATATTATTTAGATTGTTAACATTAAGGGTCTATTTGTTTTGAGTACTATTTAAACTCAATAGACTCAAATTTATATTCGAGTACCAATAATCCTTTAAATACGTGTTTGTTTCTTCAAAAATCTGAATACTTTAAGTATCAAAAATCTAAGTTCTCAGAGTTCTCATTCCTTCTAAACTTTTGATACTCAGATATCTTTGCTACAATAAAAACTAAAATTCTTTTTCCCATACTTCAGGAAAAAAACATAACTTCTTCATTTGATATCCAATTGAGATGATTCTTTTTTAATTGTGTTCCTAGTGAAGAGAATAATAAATTAAGATCTATATTGCATATTTTTTAGTATCATTAACATTAAGATTTTATTAGATTTGTTAATAAATTAAAAAATATTTTCACTATCTTTCCAAACACAAATTTTAATTTTATTCTATATTCAGATTAAAACCTAAATGTACATCCAAACACAAATTTGGATAACAATTTAAACCACTAACTTAAATCACACTAACTCAAATCAAATCACTAATTCGAATCTATTTACCAAACGGACCCTAAGATTTTATTAGATTTGTTGATAAATCAATAATTGTTTTCACTACCTCTTTAAACACAAATTCTAATTTTATTCCATACTCAAATTAAAATTTAAATGCACATCTGAACGTCAATTCGGATAACAATTCAAATCACTAACTTAAATCCTAATTCAAATTACACTAACTTAAATTCAATCACTAATTCAAATCCATTTACGAAACGGATCCTTTAGATTAATCTGGGCCTTACTTCACCCAACACTTGTGGGCTTCAAGCCTCAAAGTTTATACTAATGATGGGGATTTTCATGAATAATGCACATTATTGACTTTTGGCACTTAAAAAAAACTTTTATATTATATTTCACTCACAAGAATTAATATAAGAGCAAAATTATCAAAAAAATAAATAATTTGTGATATTTTTTGAAGAGTTTTTTCTATGTAGTATATTTTAATCCATAGTTTAAAAAAATAATATATTTGTAAAACTCTCGTTAATGGGCCACTAAAAGTCCAAATATACTATCAGCTCAATGATTAGCCCAGCTTTGGAACCAATGGGGTAAAGGCAATGTGATTTAAGGCTTTGGAAAATTACAATACATGATCAAGGTATTAATTATATGAAATTGAAATTCAAACACAATATTTAAAATATCTTCAAAAATCTTTAATGATATAGTAATTATAATAACAATATCATATTATGATTTTATTTTAGGACATATGTAGAATATTTATAAACTGAAGTCATATCTTAATTCAATAAACATAATTAGGCTATTTTATCTCATTAACCTTGATCATCCTTCAAATATTTTCACCAAACCACACCAGACAAATTAAAGGATTTTTTTTTTTAATTATGCTTAACCACACCAGCAATACCAATAATGCAGCATGCTGTGAGTGTTTAGACTTGGCCTGCAAACTTAGAGTCTTTGACCAAAAAAATAACGTAGCACAAATGACTCACAGATGTAAAAGTTTACTAGCGTGCTAAATCATGCAATGTTGGCTAAACTAGATTAAATAGTGACAAAATAATTAACATATTTACAATCAAGAAATAAACATTCAATATTCACGTTAATGAAAATTGTGGTGCAGTTTGATTTATTTCACTTTTGAAACTTTTAAATTACAAATCAAACATTTCACTTTTGAAAGTTTTAAATTACAAATCAAACCGTACTGCACAATTAAGTACAAATTAAACTCCTAACCAAACCCTGAAGTGAAAAAACCGAACCACCTCCTACAATTTTTGCTTTTTTCTCCCCTAAAATAACCATATGTTTTCTAAAATGACAATGCATCTCCAAAAGGGTTTCAACTCTTATGTCTCATTTTTATGTCCTTCTAGTAATATCATGTTGTGTCATCTAAAAGATCATGTTAATTAAATATCACATCACATCAATTAACAATGTAATATTATTTTAAAATACTTTAGTTGATTTGTCACGACGTTGTTGGAAGGACGCAAAAGAAAATACAAACAAAAGGACATGAGAGTCAAATTCCTCTATAATTTACAAATTGGATCAAAATAAATCCTAATTAGCATTGGAGAACAAAATTAGGAGATGAAAATGCAAATTTATGCTTTTATAAAAAGCACAAACAAGTTTAATAGTAAGACAAAAAAACAAACAAATAAAACACACACAATAATTGCCAAACCGATAGTAATTTTCTCTCCTTACTAATACTGCCATGTCCTTAGTAGATTTAAAAAAAATATATAATAACCCAAAGAGTACTCAAGTGATCCTCAGAAAAACCTAAAATGGGACTAAAAGAAAAGGGAACATAACCGTATGTATCTCATCACAGATTTGACTACTACAGCTGTTGAAATCAGTGGCAGCCACATCTAGCTAGCCCTGTAAAGCATGCTAACACCATAGAGAAAAAGGGCCTCAAGCACAAGCAAAATCAGCCCAACAACGGCAAAGAGAAGCCAGGGGAACGCCACTCCTTCGGCATGGACACAAGCCAGATCAGGGCGATTTTTGTTGAGCGCTTCGAGTATTTTTACGTATTTGTCGCGAAACACGCGGTGGGTCAAGTAATGGGTCATTTCCACGAAAAAGAAGCCGGTATAGACCATTGCGACCCACAGATTGGGTAGAAGGTGATGCCACCAAACATCACTGCTCAGGTCCTTACGAAACCTTGTCCAGGCGACGACGACGGCGGTGGTGATGAATTGAAGCAAAAAATGGTCACCAACAAGCTTGCACATCATTGTACGGAGGCGAGTAAATTTCGCTTCTTGCTCCGCAATCAGTCGTTCTAGGTCACTCGTCATGGCGTTGAAATCCATGCTTTGGCTAACTCAACCACAAGATACACACAATAATGATTACATAACAATGTCCCTTTGGTAGAACTATACAACAAAATGCACATTAAAATCAGACAAAATAAATAAGTAACAACGTTGTTAGAAGTACAATACCACAGAATCCAAAGGAATTCTTTGCCAACAATGTTAAGTACTAGAACAAGCACAATATACACAATATTATATAAGTCATAAGATCAAAATCAAATCCATCACTAAAAACTTCCACATATTTTTCTATGCATAACAAATCTACCATAGAATATTCGAGACAAATTGAAACATATTCATGTTTTTATTATCTAATTTTGGTATTGGTTGTTTATGTTTTTCCTATTGGTTGAAATGATGCACAATATTTAAATCTTTTCTTTCTAGATTTCGCCACAAGATACACAATATTATCATGAGAAAATCAACGCCTTAGAACTTTCACATAAATCCACATATAAATTCCTATTTCCTCTATTGGAAACAAACACAATACAATTTTACAAAAAAAATCACAATGCCTTGGCAAAGGCAACGTTGATTATATATTTCCACTAGATTCATGACCACTGATTTAGAGATTTACTACTTTTCTAAATCATCTAATGACAAAGGTGACTGAAATACATGCAAAAATTTTATTAAAAAAATGTGGGTTTGAAATGGGCATCAAAACTTTGAACTCTCTTGTAATCTTTTTCCAATCAAAATGTTTCACTCAAAGACACGCAAAGAAAATATAAACCAAAAAGAAAATCAGATTTTCAGCGTTCGAACCCCAATTCCAACGCAAAAAATAAAATAAAATAAAATCCACCAAAAACCCCTCTGAATATTATTAGCTATAACACCCATGAATGTTCCATAAAACCCATTTAAGGTTTTTCTTTTCTTGTCTTTTCTTTTCTTTTCTTTTTTCTTTTTAAAGTTGAATAGCGAAAGAGTTCAAAGGTTATATTAGGGCATACCTTAGAGCCTGTCTCTGCACAGACGTGCTGGAATGAATGTCACGCCCCGGAGTACGGGAGGTGACGTGGTGGTTTAATTAAATTAATTAAGTAAAGATTCGGTTAAAAATAGGGTTTTAGAATGAAATTTATAAATAAAAAGGTGATAATTTTAAAATCATTTGAATAGAAAAGTTAAAGAAATAAATAGTTCATCATAATATTTAAACAAATAGAAATAACATTAAAATAATTAGATATAGGGTGGAACGCGTATGAGTCCCACTAGCCCACATATTGTGCACATACATATAGTACTGAAAATATTATGATACAACTATTTATTTCTTTAACTTTTTTATTCAAATGATTTTAAAATTATCACCTTTTTATTTATAAATTTCATTCTAAAACCCTATTTTTGACCGAATCTTTACTTAATTAATTTAATTAAACCATCACGTCACCTCCCGTACTCCAGGGCGTGACAATGGATGGAGCTTCTATGGTGATCAAGAGTGAGAAAGAGTGGATGGTTTATGAAGAGCTTCATATATGGGTTTGGAGTAAGAGAATTAAAGAAAAACTTGAGCCATCTGTGTAAATATGAAAAAGTAAAGGGTAAAATCTGTTGAGACATTTTTTTTTGGGTTTCCGCTATTGAAATTTAAACCTAAAAAGAAACAAGGTAATAGTGTACTATCACGCTCCAAAATTTTGGAAAAAGAAACGTTTTTCTTTTTCCTTTTGTTGTAGTTGTTGTTGTTGTTGTTGTTTCTTTTCTTTTTTCTCGTACCTCAGTCAGTACAATATGCTCATGCATGCTTTGACTAGGGCTGTTTTTTTGCAGGCAATGTTTTGCGTCAGCTTTATAGCTCCTGCCAGGTGCCAAGAGCCAAAATTGTGTTTTAAAAAAAAAAAAAAAAAACCTCTTTTGTGCACCAGCTCAGTAGACGGTAATTAAAGGAGAGAATTACATATATATATATATATATATATATATATATATATATATATATATATACACACGATGTTGGGAAATTTACGTTTCCAGCAACATTTCAATACAACAATTATATTATAACTATTTCATTATAATGAACTATTTTAAATTATCTATTTATAAAACCAAAATTGTAGAAAAAGTTATTTTTTTAAAACTAATTATAGTAAATGTTTAATTTTAAAAATATTTATTGTAAATGTCAGATTTAAAATATAAATAATTTATTCGTTATTTTGTTTATAATGTAAATACTCTTATTTACATAATAAATAAATTTATGGTACAAATAATGTATTTAATTTATTGTTTATTATATAAATATTTCTTGTTTATATAGAAAATAAGTTATTTACATTGTAAGTCTAACATTTACTACAAATATTTTTAAAACTAAATATTTACTTTAAAAAGTTTCAAAAATCTAACATTTCTCTTATTCTCCCTTTATTAAAAAAAAAAAAAAAACCATAAGCTACGGCACAAGATGTACATCATTATGATAAACAAAATCTCATCGTTGGAATTTCCTCACTAATATATCCACATATATTCATGAATTACTGGAACAAACACAAAGTATACAATATCACAACGAAATCACAATGTGCAAATACAAACAATACACAACTTATACTACACAATCCAGAGAAATAGAGCAGCATATACTTTTTTTTTTAAATATATAGTGCCCATCATTCAAAACTCCACTCTAAATACTTACTACATGTTAACAAAGTTAATAATGAAAAGTGATCATGATATACAAAAATCTAGGCAAAAGCTTAAGTTGATTATTTCTGCTAGATTCAACACTGATTAGTGAATTGATTTCCTTTCTAATTCTTCTACTGAAAAATTAGGTAAGTGAAACACATGCAAAAGAGAATGTGGGCCAGAAAATGGGTCTCTACTCAGAACAAAACAAACAAACAAGATGTCTCAGAACTTTGGATCTTTCTCTGTATTTTCTTTCTTTTCTTTTTTCTTTTTCCTCCTCAAGATTAAGTGTCAAAATATTTCACATAAAAGCATGCACAGAAATTAAAAACCCAGAAGAAAATCAGAAGTTTTAGCGTTTTTAAGCCTACTCCAACACAAAAAAGCTTTGCAAACCCATGATTCCATGAAACCCATTTCATGGTTTTTGTTTCCTTTAATTTTATTGTGTTGAATAACAAAAGAGTTCTAAGGTATAATGAGCGCATACCTTTAGCTTAAAACCCAAAAGGACGAGCTTGTCTCTACTCGCCAGGCGCTGGAGCTCCTTTAATGGAGAAGAGTGAGAAAAAGGAGATGGTTTGGAGAGCGTTTTATGGGTTTGGAGCAGTATAATTCGAGAAAAACGTGGACAATCTGTGTGAATATATAAGAGCTAAAAAAATCTGTGGGAAAAGTTAATTAAAAATAGCCTGAGAAAAAGAAAATAATAAAAAAAAAACAAGTTCTTTCATCATGGAATTGGGACCTAAAAAATAAAGTACTTTTCATTTCGTATGTGTATGACCAATACATATATTTACATTTTTGTTCTATTCAATAAATATTTTTTATTTATACATGAAACTGTTACATATATAGGAACAGTAAAATAATAAATAACGTTCTTCTTTTTTTTATTTTGTTTTTTAATCCACCATAGTACTTGGCTTGCGGAGGCAAGTTTAAGTGTATGGACATATATGCCCTTGCATCATATTGTTGCGTGATGCATAAATTGCTTAACAATATGCTCGATTATGGATTACAAACGAATGCATGATCAATATTGTTCCTATATTAATAAGTTATCCATATTTTGTGTACCAAAGAAATAACATGACTTTTTAAGAACCAAAATCATGTGTGCTGATCAATAATCTTGATAACAAATTCCATTCATTCAACTCAGCATTGTTTTTGGTTTTTTTTTCCTATATTCATTATTTTTTTTAGTGCGAAATGCTGTTCATTAAGCAGAAACCACTATTCATTAGGCATTAAGCAGAAGTGCTATATTCATTCCCTTCTTTTAAAAAAAATTAATGCTATATTACTCTCCTTAGTTAAACCTGAATTGTAAGAAATGAAGATATATAGATCTACAGACCGCAACATGCTATATAAAGATATGTTAAGAATTAAGATAAAGTACCCCTCAAGCCTATAACACTATCAACACGACGTTCAAAGTGCTCTGCTAAGGTCTCTTCATGAGTATGTGACGCCTCCCCCTCTTCTTTCGGGTCCAACGCCTCGCGTCGCCTCTGGGCTGGCCACCAAGACTTAGGCTCGTGAGAAAGGGAGGTCGTTTTGTATCGTTGGATAAGGAGGAAAACCGACAAAGAGGGGGCAGTTCAACTGCAAAGGCCGAATGGGTGTGAGCCGACGGATTTCTGCATCGACAAGTTCGGGGAAGAAGTTTGTGGCAGACAACGGTGGCGCCCAAGGCGAGCATGACCAAGAAGAGCCACAAGCGGCCAGACCTGGTCGTGGTCGAAGGGGTTAAGGAGGGAAGAAAGAGCTACAGCAGGAGAAGGAAGAGGCCAGCTGTGATTTGGGCCTAGCAGGGGCAAGAAGGAGAGGGCAGAGGCAGCCCAGACCTAGCAACGATGGAGCTCTCAAGGGAAACGGGCCTTGGTGCATTAGCTTTGAGACCAGGTCGGAAGGGACCGTTGCTGGAGGTGGGTTTTGTCGAGGATCAAGCCAATCCACAATTAGTCCGAAGCGAAAGAGGCGGTGGCGGCAGCAATGGACTACTCTATTTCAAGGTTTTACCTCAGTGCTTTTGGTTTTGTATCTATTTTCATGTTTTGCATGAAATAAACGAGGGTGGAGACACATGCATGTTCTCTCCACCTCCGTTTTTAGCTTGTTTGTCTCCTTTGCTTGATAATAGCAGTAGATATGTAGATGACCGATTAGACTATTATCTAGTCCTTGTGTTTGTGCCCTTCTGTGAGAGGATTCGATTTTGGTCAACTGGTTTAATCCATTGATTATTATGATCTCTTGTAACGAGCCTTGTAGAGCTATAACCTTGTATTGAGTGGGCTTTTTTCTATTTAAGTTTTGATACTCTAAATTTGTTCATGTGCTATTGTCTTTCTTACCGATAGACACAATCACTCGTTAGAATCAGATTCCCCAATAATAGGTCATTTTTAACTAAATTTGTCTCTTGTTTTAATGAAGTTCACATTAAAAAAAAAAAAAGATAAACTGCCCCTAAAAAAGAAAAAAAGAAGAAAGAATTAAGATAAAGTATACATCCTAATAAACATAAATATAACTTCGTACATATGCAAAGATATTTATAGAGAAAATGACAAAGAATACCTTAAAAACACACGTTTGAGAAAAACAGGTTTTATAATACTAACCATTTTTATTTTTCTTTTGGGCAAACTATAAAAATGGTTCAGACTCTTCATACAAACCGCCGGGAATGGTATTATCTCATATTCTCATATTACAAATCGGTCGTCGATTCCTTAAAAAAAAAAAAAAAAAGAAAAAATTGTCGTTGAAAGTCAAATTTAACAAGCAAACGACGACGAAATTTAAAACTATTTATTATATATATTTGTGAAGGAAAGTTCAAAACTATTTGAGAACGCAAACAAAACAGAGAGAGAGAAAAATATCAAAAGAGAGAGGGACGTAAAAAAAAAAAAAAAAGGCCGCAGAGAGAAAAGTGGTAAAAAGCTTGCCTTAATCCTTGGAACTAACGCAATCTCACACGACAATACTTGTTCGGATTTCTGATCTCTCAACCAAGTCCGATCTCCATCGCTAACCCATTGCTGGAATTCGACATTCTAATCCTCCTGGTAAGTGTTACGCTCAACGAATCTGAATCCTTTGTAATTTCAGCGATTTTTTTTCTGTATTTTTTATCGATTACATAATTCTGTTTTGTATCTCAACTCATGTATTTGTATCGAATTATATATATAAATATATGATGTAGATATATTTATGACTTTGTCGAATTGTAGGAGTCGGATAATGCTCAGAACATGTTTGATATAGGAACTCTTAGAATTTCGTGACTTGGGATTTTTTTTTTTTCCCATCGTTTGTTTTCATTTTATTTTAATTTACAAGTTTTTTATACTTTGAATCTCGTTTTCCATTTAGTTATGAACAGTTTTCAACTCTTCATTTTTGCTTTTGATAGTTATGAATCTGATTGCGTGCTTACCTGGGTACGTTCATGATTATATTTTTGCTATTTGCTTATAATTTTTAACTCAGCTAGCTACATCTGCACCATCATGGATGCCGGAATCATCAGTGAGAGAACATCCCGAACTCGATCCAAATGGCAAAAAGTCGCATATGGAGGGATGCAACCCGGGTTTGATGACAACCACACCGACGAGTCTTTTCTCGAGGATATGGTCATGAATGCCAACGTTGTTAAGAGGAACATGATAAGAGTGATGCAGGATTCAGTTTCCATATCTCAGTATTTGTGTATTGTTGCGCTTGTAGGATTGGTTTGGACCTATACTCTGAGATCAACACTTGATGAGAATTCACTGCTGCTTCTCGATGTCAGTCTTCTTGGATTGGGCTTTGTAGTTCTTTCGTTAACCGGAGAAATGATCTCTCTCAAGCTCCTTTTACATTATCTTCTCAACATTTCCTTTTTCACTACCGGGTTGTATTTACTAGCACCCATCTATCATACCCTCACAAGATCTATCAGCTCAGACTCAATTTGGGCGGTGACTGTTTTGCTTCTTCTGCTCCATCTCTTTCTCCACGATTACTCAGGGTCCACTGTACGAGCTCCAGGGGCACTTCAGAACCCTACCTTAACCAGTTGCATCTCTTTAAATGCTTCAATTGTGGCTTCAGTTTTCATTGCGTCCCGTCTTCCATCAAGGCTCCACGTGTTTGCCCTCATGTTATTCTCCCTGCAAGTCTTCCTTTTTGCTCCGTTGGTAACTTACTGTATCAAGAAGTACTCCTCCTGCTTGCACCTATGTCTTTCCTTTTGTCTCATGACCGTGACATTGGGGTTTGTGTATTCCTTGCATCGGGTGCTCTTTGTGATGTTACTAGGGTTGCTGGTGTTTGTAAATGTGGTCTGCCCATATTGGCTTATAAGAATTCAGGAATACAAATTCGAGATCAATGGTCCTTGGGACGAGGCCAAGCTTTGTTTCGATATTACAGATTGAAAGTTTTAGCTTCTCGAGATGTTTGCATCCCGATTTGAGAATTACTAAAGAAAATTCTTTGATTCATTTTTGAAAATTCTTTGCACATCTTCTCCATATTTGTTCTTCATACCTTTTGCTTTTTGGCTGAAGTTAAAAGTGCAATTTGAGCTGCTGATCACAAGTACTATTATAGAATCTTAAATGGTTTTGACTTAACAATGGAATAGGCATTGGCGCAACCACAATGCCAATAAAATTTCAATACCCTCCAGTGTTGTGGATGTAAAAGTGTTATGCAGATGGGTGATGTTTTGTTAGTCTTATGTTTGGTGATGATAGTTTTTGAGTTGCAGTTGATGCATGGCATATTCGTTATTCATGGTGCTGAGTTGAGATAGAAGTTGCTTCATCCTTGGTCAAGACTCGGGCCAACCTTGGGGAAAAGTTTTCTCAGTTCTCAACAAGTGTTCCGGAAAACAAGCACATAAATGAAAAACCGCAACAGTAGCTAATGTAACTGAACAAACGATTAAAAAAGAAAAATCCCTTGATGACAAAGGCTACAAGAGAGAGAGAGAAAGAGAGAAGGCCGGTAATAAATCAAAGAATTTGCATCACAAGTCATTCGCTTCTGGAAACTTGACACATGATCTCTAAATCTCCAGTTCAATAAAAGAAACAGAACAGAATTTGTTAATATACATTCTCATTATCAGTATATCTAAAATTTAGCAAGCTTTTCTGTCGGAAAGCTCCGTTCAATTCCTTCAAAATGTTAACATGACAGCGCAGCGCATCCTACTCTTCTTTCTTCAAGGCTTGAGAAGATTCATCAGAGTTGCTTGCAGTTGCAGACTGGTTCACACTAGCTTTGGCCTCAGCAAGAAAAGCAGGATCTGGCTCGTGTTTATGAGAAGGTTCTTTCATTGCCATACATATGTAGAAAGCAATAACTATATTGACTGATATAACAGCAAGGAATCCACTCAACAGTGTCAGAGTATGGGGAGATACATCACTTGCACCTGTTTCAAATGAATTTACACCGTTCAGATACACAATAATATTGGGACACACAAATTTTCATTTTTTTATTTTTTTTTTCTTTTGGGGATTGGCCAGATTGGGCCACAAACGAATTTGCAAGCCAAGTTGAAAGGTTCCACAAATGCCGGCAAAACAAAGGAATCAAAGAACACAACAGCACGTATAAATTGGCGATGACAGTTCGATACCAAATGTTCCAGGTATACCAGTAAAGAAACTTACGATGAAGTGCAACTAGTTTACCCGGGATAGCATCATACAGGTTGCAATCGATAAAATAGCTTCTAAAACTAATGAAAATATAACTTGGCCGTAACAGTTCCATACCATAAGTTCCAGGTATGCCAGTAAAGAAAATTACCATGAAATGCAATTAGTTTACCCGGATAGCATCATACAGGTTGCAATCGATAAAAGAGCTTCTAAAACTAATGAAAATACTTGAGAAATTCAATGCAGAAGTCATACCAGGAAGCAAGTTATGGTTAAATCCATACAATATCGCTACCGGAGTCATCCACATTAGCATTGATGCAACAAAGAACTTCTTTATTACTCCTTTCATTATGCACCAATCTACAAAGAAAGAAAATGTAATAATTCAACAAGAATATGCATAATCTATTTGAGATCTTGATACAATTCAACAAGAACGTGTATTCTAAGGTCTCCTTTAAAGGCCAATTCTTGTTCCAAAGGCTTCATACAAAACAGGGTTAGAGAAGAATTGGAAACAAGTTGACTTCTTAAGTAGGAAACATGTCTGATTTCGTGCCATTTAGGTCCTTCAAGGACTATGAAGAATACCCATGAAAAATGATCAATCTCACAAGTGCCCCCGAACTTTAGGATCATCGCTACTTTGCGCCTCAAATTTTAAAGAATCTCACTCTGCCCCCAAATTTTAAATCAGTCCCACTTAACTTCCTTCATTCGAATTTATTTTAAAAACAGACAGAAAAAGGTTAAAAATAAACGTAAACCGCACTTAACCCCTCTTTTTCGTTAAGTTTTTATGACAAAGTGGAAGCTTTTAAAGTTCAGAGAGCAAATTAAAAATGCCCCTAAAGTTCAGGGACACAGGTGAGAATAATCCCATGAACAATCAGCCGAAAACAAAAGTGGGCAATATGTTATCAACTTCAAGATTATATGATTGTAAGTGGAACCAGGATTTCTACTTGCTGAAAGAACATTCCTATTATTCACTCTCCTTAAATATGAAAAACCCATACAAAATACTTCTATAGCAATCTCAATCCTACTAATATCTTGAATCTCGAAACATGAATTTGTCAACATATAAACAAATTTCACAAGTAGTTTCTCAGACGCATTTCATCAAATAACATGAAGTCGACAAAGCAACAAATCCCAAGTTCATATTCCAAAATTTCCACAATAATCCAGTCATTCCAACCTTATTCCAGAAGAAAAATCGAAAAAAAAAAAAGGCGTATAAACATAAGAAAGCGAGCTGAGTGAGTTAAAAAAACAGTACCTGGAACAGTTTGACGGCTGATTCCCCACGAAAAGATCAAACCCACAGATGAAATTACACGACAAAACAGAGGCAAAGTCTACGAATGTCGAACTCAAGCAAGTGGGGACGGGGTCGGGCTTGGTTGAAGAAATGTCGTAGAGGCCATATCATATCACCATTGCTAGTGAATTTATCGGTTTTAATTTGTTTTTAGTTAGGCAACTTTTACAGTGAGATGGCTATTTTGCTCTAGGGTGGAGCAAGATTAATTTTGCAACGGTTTAACCCGCAACTATAGACAGGTAGAGTGTTAAAATCCTAATTTTATTAACACTTTGTTCAACTACAAAGCAAAACTGTATTCTTCATTGATTATTACTACTTTTAGGGCAGAATTTGAAAAAAAGGGCAAAAAAAATTTTGAATTAGATAAATGGTCTCTTTTTTTTTTTTTTATTTACCCCAAAAAAACATGTTTTTTTGATTAGATAAACCGTAGTGTTAACCTTTTTTTTTTTTTTTTTTTGAGGAATAATGTTAGCCTTAGATTACTAGTGTTAATTTTTGAGTTCCCAATTGAGTAGGAACTCTTTATCAATAATAATATTATTTTATCTTTTTATCAAAATTTGTAAACGGTTTAATTTATTGATGCCCACATTAAAGATTTACAATATGTCAAATAGAATTGTTTACATGCATAATCAAATTGTTAAAGGTTTAATTTGATGGTTAAAATGATAGTTTTTATCAATAAATGAATAAATAAATAATCCTTATCAATCCGAGTTTCCCAATTTTTTTTTGTATTATGTGAGTCTAAAGTTCGTTTAGAAAGCATACCTTCAATTAACATATTAGATTTAATAAATAAATTCATATATATATATATTTATGAATGTTTTATTTTGACCTCGAAAACCTTTAAGAATAAAACAAAATAAAAAAAAAATCTAAAATTGAAAAAAGAAAAAAAAAATAAAAATAAGGTCCTCCGTCCCGCCCTATCGTCAAATCTCATTGAAGACGAAGACTACACCATGAGGCATGAGGTTCTGCTAGCAAACACTAATGCGCCACCCCTCCTTGCCGCTGCAACATTGTTGTATGAGTCGGAGATTCGTTGCTATTTAGTGATATAAAGATTCACCTTTCCATTTACAAAATGTAGCTTTAATACTATCAAAAATATCCCAAACACTAAAAAAGGATACATATTTTCCAAGATCACATCCGATTTAGTCACATTAATAATACGACTCCAAATATTCTATTAAGTCGAGAAAACTTTTTTTTTTAAACTATTAGATATAATCAAAATTATTATAATTTATTTTTATTTTTTTACAAATTTAATGATTGAAAGACAAATATCTATTAATAGATTATTTTTTTAATAACTACATAAAAAATTGCTTTTTTTTTTACTCTAAAGAAACAATGTCATCTGCAAAGAGAATATGAGATATGAGATGGAGCTGTACCTACCCTAAGTGTCAGAATAGTAGACAATTTTTATTCGTCCACTTTTTTTTTTTTTTTTTTTCTCTTTATAGAATTTTCTTAACGTAACTTAAACCAAGCATATTCATCTTGGCCTCCATCTGATGGTGATAAAATTTTTGAGCAAAGGTTAATTAGATTCATGGACACCAACACTAACGAGGCGCATCTTGGTGTCGTTTAGCAGGATATTTACGTTCAAATCTAATAACGTATTTAATTTTCCAAGTGCACAACACACTTGAGCTGCTTTATTCATTCAGCAAAATTGTAACCGAGTCCATTTTTCAAACTTCTTTTAATTAAAAAAATGCCCGCGTACTCTTTAACAATTAGTTTTTATTCGTAAAACAAAGTATATTGATTATTTAGAGCAAAATGATTATTTGGAGTAAATTACAAATTTGTGGTAATTTTTTTAAAGTAAATTGATTATTTACGTTTTCTCAAAAGGAAAATGACGATTTAGACAGATAAATCAAAATGCAAAATAGGACAATTTTGAAAAGAGAGACCAAAATCATGTCCAACTAATTTTTAGGTTTTGCAATCGTCATAGAAAGAAGCAATCACTAACAAAATGGTAGGGTGTTTGAAAAATGAATTGGAACTAAGAGTTAGAAATAAAAATACTGTAGCATATGAGAGCTTTACACTGTAACATACTTTTTCTTTATACTGAAGCATATCAAAGCTTTACACTGTTTGGGTTAAAACCAATATGCTGGAAACTGGATATCAAACACCGCATAAATTGACATAAACGGACATAATTTTTGGGTTTTACAATCCTCATAAAAAGAAGTAATCACGAACAAAATGGGCAGATCTTTTCCTTAATTGTCTGAGTTGAATTCATCTTGCCCTTGGTTGCCTTTTTAAAAACAAACAAAAAACAAAAAAAACAAAACAAAAAGAGCGGTGTCTTACTTTACGTTGTAAGAGAAAGCAAACCACAATAAATTCTGTGCATTATTTTTTTTTTTCTCAACCAGCACTATTAATAATGCTTATGTAAATACAACTTAACATGATTTTATTGTGAAAAGTCGTCGGTACGTGATCCTCATTTCGAGCCTAAGAACCACAAGGGGCAAACAAGTCGATGAACCCTTCTAGGATTCTACACTTGAAACAAATGCCATTCATTAACTCAACATTATTTGCTAGCGACGAATTTGGCATAAATTTGCGTCTTCCATCTCTCAGCCTTTATTAACACTAACATTACTAGCTTCAACATTTTCATAATCAGAATCAATCAGATCTAGAAATCTCGTAAACTTACCGCTTGCGAATTCAGGCGAGCAAAGACACACCTCCATGGCGCCACCAGAATCAGCCTTTCCCTCGGGCAAGAAAACACAAACTTGCGTGCTGGAGTCAAGTCAATAGGACCTGTATACATAGACCTTCCCCACCCAAAATCAGCAGACTCATAGAGTGAAAACCTTGTCCATTGAGTTATAGTCAATTTGCCTGCAAATTCCAACCTCCTTGGCATGGCCACCTCGATATAGTCCACTGTCAACTTCAGATACTCCTCTGTGATGCCTTGCCGTGCTTCGCATACTAAACAAGCTGTGTCAGAGAGATTGCCATTGATAAGCTCCCACACAGTGCTCGTCACACACGCCACGCAAAGCACATTGCCATAGAACCCCTCTTTCAATGGCGGGTTCTTCAGCTTCTGCCGATCTTCGACAGAAAAAGTGAGCCTAAGCTCATAGTCGAGTGGCTTTACATCAATTGCCTTAACCCATGATCTCCAAATATGAGCTGTTATGGCGGCAAACGTAGAGCATGGTGTGTTCTCATCTTTTTGAGCTAGAGTTTTCAGAAATGATTGAAACTTGTTGCTCATTCTGCAACACTTTTGAATAGGCTGAGAATGAAATACACTCATACTCAGGCTTGAACGGTCTTCAACTCTCATGAATTCGTTGTGGGAGAATTTTACCAAAGGTGGCTCGTGTGGTTTGAAGAACTTTCTGTCCCAACATGGCTCGGGGTCTGTGACTAATTTTCCTTCTTTTGCAGTGGCAGCCCATGATCTAATAAATTGCATGGCGCCAAGTCCGTCGCAAAGGCAATGGCAGAGCCTCAAACCAATGCTGAAACCTCCACAGCTGACTAGGGTCACCTGAGCTATGAGCAAAGGCATGCCAAGAAGTTTGCAGGGCTCTTCATCAGGGAATCTGAAGATCAAAGGCATCCATGCCGGGTTTGGCACCATGAGGTCCCCTAAATCGGCCAAGGCCATCTCAGAGTGTGCCTCCACCATGGGAGCACCTTGTTCAGTCCCGAAGAACACTTCAAGCTTCCCATTATTGGTCTCTCAAAGCCTGCCGGAGAAAGGGTAGTATGGGATCAAGACACTTGGAAGGGCATTGCGCAGAGTCTTGACCACTGGTTTGTGGTGATTTGATGGGTAAAGTAGACTGTTGGAGTTAAAACTCAAGATCCAATCATGTTATCAAGTTTAGAGAGATACAGACTTTTGCCATGAATGTTGAGGATAGGCCCTGCAGGCATCACCAAGGACATGTGGTCGATGGCAATTGGGATGTTGATGTGAGGAAAATGAAGCTCTTGAATCCATTCAGACATGGTAGAATGTGTTGAGAGACGTTACGCTGAGTAGCAGCATCTGTAGACCTAAGACGCATTGCTTTGGCATGCAAAGATCATTGGTTTTGGCTAAAGATGAGACTATTACAAACTTTATGGTTGGTAAGAATCAGTTGGTGGTGGCACCGTTCATGATCTATTAACTACTAGCTTAATCTTTTGTCGGTTTTGTCTTTTGCATGAGAGACATTTCTTTCTTGGTCTATGATTCTTTTTTATTTTTTTCTGTTCTTAGGAAACCAAGACAAAGAAACAGCTCTGTCCAGGGCTAGTTTAAATGGCAAATAAAATATGGCAAAACAAATCAGGGAGGAATAGATTAGTAACTGATTCAATAAATCTATGATCCATTCTATAAAATTTCAAAAATTACTTATTTATCTTATAATGAATATTATTATTACAACTAAAAAATTTCGTACATAGCTTGAAGGACCGTCCGACATCAATCCTCTCATATCTGCTAACTGAGTAATCCTCTCGTATCAACTTATGGAGTTCGTAAAATAATTATTTGCACCCAAAATATTCCAAAAATTTTTCAATGAGGGAATATTTGATACCAAGCTTTTGTTTAATTTAGAAATATTAGCAAACAGCTTATAATCCATGAAATCATGGTAAATCACCAACTTCAGTCTCCAGGAAACATCACATTATGCGACTCTGCTACTAAGCCGTTTAAAAACGTAGTTCAAACAAGCCTTGTTATTGTATTTTCTATCACAAAAATTGAATTTCAAACCGACTTTGGTTTAGACTCTTGGTTTAAACCATCAACATATTCAATCTTCACAATCTAAACTTCTTTATTCATCCTAGTTGTGAACCGAATTAATATATTCATATTCGAAAAATACTGGTATTATTTGAGAGCTCTTATTAATGTGCTCGAAAGCCCAACAAGCTAGGGAGCTTCATGGGTCTCCAGAAGACTCAGCATTCAGACATAAAAATCAACACGGGAACTAGAAATGTCGCATTGAAAAGATATTAGACCCCAAATTTTGCTTTTTCCTTTTAAGTTAAAAAAAAAGTATCTTGTTGACATTTTAATTAACAAAACCAGTTCCTACAGGGTTTATTTTAGCATCCAACAAATGAACAACAGTACATGCTCATGTATGAAAAAAGAAAGATAAATTAAAAAACAAAACTGGCCGGTTTACCTTACCGGCTGCTGGTTGTAGTGATTCTTCTCCTTTTTCTTTGCAGCAGCTAGCCTTGCATTCCTCGCTGCAGCTTCACTCGCAGCAGCTCGTGCAGCAGCGTCCATCTCTTTGCTTGATTTCTTCTTTTTCATGGTTGTTACTTTCTTTAGCCTCTCTTTGACATCGATTGTTGCCAAATCTTCCATCTTCTCAGTTTCATCTGCCGCATTTCCTCCATCTGCTCCATCAACCTGGTCCTGAGATTCTTTAGACTCTTTTGATTTGTCCTTCTTTTTCTTCTTCTTTGCAGATTTGCTCTCACCGGCATTTTCCTTCTTGTCCGCCTCCCCATTGAGGTTCTCTTCTATCTTCTCTTGAGCAGCACCTAAACATGACAAGATAAACTCACGCAAGAGAGATCAGCTCATGTCAACAAAATTTAAACGACAAAAAAAAATGATACAGCTTGTAAAAGTCAAATTTAATGGAAATCCCAGTAAACACGTGTTATGTTGGAGATTGATTGTCACCGGTTACCAAACTGCAAACCACCAGGCAAAAAATAATGCAGTCTTCTGACCTGCTTCTAATACGTCAAACCATTCCTTAATTATACTATCATCCGAAACTCCTTGGTCTATGATCACTAGCATTAACAATGTTGATACTCTTTAAATGCACTATAGCAGCATCTAATCAACTCAAAGCATCAAAAGTCCTATCAAATTCCTCAAAGAAGTTCAAGCTGACTCTCGTTTTTAGATATAAGCGTCAAGAGAAAAGATACACTTACTTATCAAAGACATGCACAAGCCATAAAAAGATACAGAAAATTTGGAAACAAAATTAAACAATGTGTTATTCACAGCAATCATAAATCGTTATACACTTATTTAGCAACTTATGACGATAAAAACATTTCAAAGCATTGGAAAACTTGGGCGTCTTAGTCAATAAACAAGGTAAAGCACTTCAGTTTTTGGGAGATAATAACCAATTTCCAATAGTGCAACTTAGCATGAACGAGACTAGCCATCCGCAGATAATCAAAAGGACTAGGATGCCAAAACATAAAGAAATGCTAAATTACCACAGGAATCATCTTGGCCACTGATTCCTAACTCAGCAAGAACAGCATCAAGTTCTGCAAGCTCCTTTTTCTTCAGTTCTTTTTTGGAAAGTTGCCTTTCTGATTCCTTAGGAGGAACATGAACTTCAGCAGGCTTCTTAACTGACTCAGTTTGCAAAGGTGCTTCAGTTTCATTTTCATGCTCTTCGTCAACATCATTGTCGATTTCATGGAGAGCTTCTTCCTCACTCTCGCTTACCTGGAATCAAAGTAGAAATGTATCATGAGAGAGAAAATTTTTTGGCACGGTATTAGACTAGAAAGCGATTCCAATGGAAAGAAGAAACGAAGACACGGATCAGAGTGACCTTTGCTTCCCTTTGAACTCCTGTACAGAGATATTCACAATCATAATTTTCGATATGCCACATAAAGTACAAAATCAGAGGGATAATAATTTTTGCAGAGTAGCCACTTGGATCAGAGTGACCTTCGCTTCCCAACTCCAGTACGGAGATATTCACAATCATTATTTTTAAAATGCCACAGAAAGATAATAAATTTTGCAGAATATCCTTAAAAGTTAAGTCCTTTGCAAATAAACCCACTCTTTTTTTCCATACAAGTGAAACGCTATCATATTGTGCCAGGCATTGTCAATCTCTTTTACGGTAACTAGATGCATCAAAAATTGCTTAGCCTATTTTCGTTAGATACTTGTTTCCCATATTTGGTTAGGGGATTCCAACTAAGAGGTTTGTTTGATTGGGAAACAATACTTGTAATGTTGGCAATCAAATCTTTCTTTGATTCAGCTCGTGGCTAATTTAAATGCAAAAAGTAAGAAGATTCTTTCCATAAATGCAACAAATACTGGAGTAGCTAAGCCCCCTGTTCAACTATCCTAGATGGCCGGTTACAACATTGTCAAAAAGTAATCAGATAAACATAAGATCATAGGCTACTTCAAAAAATGTTTTAACAAGCACCAAAAATTACCAGTTGATGCACAATGAAATATTGGATATGATTAAATCTACTTATGTTTTGTTTAGAGAATAAAAAACTTCCCAGATTGAAAGCTCTAAATCAACCAACCAAGTATTCTTTAGTCTTTCTACGACAATAAACACGTGTCACGGTAAAAAGGAAACCGACAAAGTAAATCATTAGCTTCGGACTCTATTCTCCTGAGCGATTAAGAAAAGGGAATCTGACAAAACTTTGTAAATTCATTTAAAGTCCTTTAAGAAAACTAATCACACAACGACAAACTAATTCTAAAAATTCGCACATGACGACAAACATAAAACTAAAATACATCCACGAAATCCGCAGAAAACCTGATCAGAACAACAAACACACAGATAACAAACGCATGTAACCAAAGGGGGTAAACTGTAATCCTTTTATGCCGGACACGCAAACTTTGGAGGATCAACGTCAAATGTCAATAAAACAAGCAAAAGAATAATTGAGGCAGCATCAGGTCTACCGTATTGTAAAGCTTTTTACCAACAAACTCCCCGACTTATAACATTACCATAAACAATGAATGCCCATTAAAACCCTTACTCTTTGTATTAGAAGGACTAACCCTAGGGCCTAAAGTGGGTCACATACTTAAACCTTAACAACATAACAAACCCAATTTACACTTCTTTTAAAATAATTTGTTCCAAAAATCCCTGCAAAAACAGTAGACCTAAAGCACGTAAAACCTATATTTAACTGCCCAAATTGATCATCAAGTGAGTGATTGTTTCATAAAACAAAATCAAGCAATCAAAAACAGTATATATTCTCAAAACAACACCCAAAGTCCTCAGAACAATCCAGATTCAAATCTATTTCCATTTTCCAACAATAAACCCTAAAGTACACATCAACAGAACATAAACAAATCAAGATATCCATATCACAATAATCAAACATCATGCATAATAAGAATCACGAAATAATCAATACGATCGTAAAATAAGCCAATTGAAACAATAGACCAGGCTTTCTCACCTCAAGAACGTGTTCACTCTCGGGCTGAGGCTCGCTTTCCTTGGCAGCAGCCGGATCGTCGGCGGAGGGGGCGCCCCAGACCGATTGCGGCGGCGCGGTGACGGCGTAATAGTCATCATCGTCCTCATCATCGACGTCGGCCCATGACTTCTTCGTGAGCGGCGTCGGAGCCCAAAACACCTCCTTCTCCGGCTCCTTCGCCGAACCACCACTGGTCTTTCCCTTCTTATCCGACGGCTTTTTCTTCTTCTTCAAGCTCCCGAGAGCCGCGAAAACGTTTGTGCTGTTTATCACCAGCGACTCCTCCCTCTTGCTCCCGCCTCCCGCCATTATTCTTCTTCTTCTCCCCCAATCCGAAACTCGCCCACACACAAAAAGGTCCGAACTTTTCGTTAATGGAAGAAAAAAAACTCGGAAATTGAAGGAGAAATGTATATTAGGGTTTGAGAGAATGAAAGATAATCTGAAAATCCGACGAAGAGAAATGAAGATGATCTGAAGCGAGAAAAAGGCTAAAACAAACCGTTTTAAAGAGGAAATTTCTCTCCTTTCTTTCTATGTTTCAGAATTCAGAAAGGACGTTGAGAGATAACGTCTTCTCTCTCTCTCCCTCCCTCCCCCCTCTCTCTCTCTATATCTATATGTGTGTGTATATATATGTATGTGACTGTGAGTGAGTTTTGTGCACTGAGAGGGAAATTAGAGAGAAACCCTTGAAACTGAAGAGAGCGGCAGTTGCGTGTGTTTATTTTTGTGTAATGTGGTTGTTTGTTTGTGTGGGTGTGGTCTGGTTTGAGTCCGAGTCATCAACGTGGCCTATGGATTTTAACGTGTGATGGGCCACTTAACGTAAGAGTGTAAAGCTCTTTCACGGTCTAGGTTCTAACTTAATTTTTAAACATTTTTAAATATTTTATCTTCATTTACAAAATTTTTAATAAACAATTTACATAAAAAATAATAATTTAAATATTATAACATGTAAGAGTTAGATTATAAATATTTTTTACTTTATATTATAACAAATAAGATCTTTATATTGTTTAGTTTGAACCAATATGTTAAATACTCTATAGTCCTCCAACCAATTTTTCAAAACGATTTCTCAAACTATACGTTCGGAAGCATAATTTAAACTGCAATTTACAATTCTAACCAAGTTTTTAATAATATTTTCTTTCACATACTACAATTTTTTTAGTTCAAACTTTCCGTTTGAACTCATTTCTCAAAATAAATGGCCTAGAAGTTGTTTCAAATTAGTCTTTTTGTCTATCCAATTGTTAAAATCTAGATGGAAAAATATTTAATAATCACCACCTTAACACGTAAAGTTACAAAAGTTAACTTACTACTAAACTGTACATGGTCTTTTTCATGCCATTTTTTTAACAACCGGATAAATAAAATGACTAGGAACTTGATTTGGCACATTTTAAAAATTGGGGACTTAAATGAGATTTTCCCTGAAGCTCATAAACTAAATATGGGATTGTCCCCGAAAATCCCATTATTGATAGTAAAAAGATCCCTGATAGGTCATCAATTTGCTGCTATGCCTCCAACACCAATGAGATCCCTAGTTGTAAGGCCTTACTTAATTCTAATATTGTCACGTGATTAATGTTCATGTATGAAGTTAAGTGGGTATAAGCGTATTGACTATTAAATATACATACAATTATGATTTGAAGGTGATAAATTGATCTATTTTCTATAGTTTTTTTTACAAGTACGATTATCCTTGTTATTAATCTATCTTACTTGTGCAAAATAAAATATGAATACAAAACGTGAAAACATGAAAGATAGAATGGTTGTGTAGGCCAAAGCAGGGATAGAGCAACATATAGAGGAGGGTGGCATATATGGTTTATTCTTTGTATTCCCCTTTTTCATGGTGTTGTCTCCTTTTTTTTTTTTTTCTTTTTTTTTTTGTGGTTAAAGCTAGGGTTTGGAACACAGGAAGGATCACAACGAGAGAGAGGCTTATTCAAATAGTGTAACCTATTATGAGATGATCTTCTTAAGGCGATCTTTTTTCATTACTCTCGTAGTCTCTGAAAAACAAGACGCCAACCATGCAACATCTCGATCAAGAATTTAAGTATTATATAGATTGTTAGTCCGATCCTTTCCTTTGTAGGAACTACCCAAAGCAACACATGAAAAATATACGAATCAAGCATAAAAATGTATATAGAGTGCTAATACAAAATTTAACAAAAGAATACCATGGTATATTTTTTAAAAGTTATGTTTATTCATGTCAAATTTAAAAAAGATTATACCATACTATTATTTATAGTATATGTTAAGTTATGTCACAAATAAACATACATGACATTTATAAAAAATAAATCTTAAAATATAACATTCATAAAAATTCTCCGTAAATGAATGCCGCTTAGATCTATTATTATTTCAAGCAGTATAATTTTTCTTTATTTTTTTTAATAAATATTTTTTTTTAATTTGAGTGTAAGGATTCAAACTCTTCATCTTGTGATAAAATTGACTATGGATTTACAGTTACCTGTAACCACTTAATAAATATTAATTTAAAAAAGACTTAATTAAAAAAGAAAAAGAAAAAGAAAAAGAAAAAAGCTATAAGACTTTATTTTTTTCAAAAAATAAAAAGTTAAAAGGCGCACATTTTCTTCATTTTCCCTTGTATATCCAGTAAAGCATATGGACGAAGATGAAAAGAGCCCATCTGGCTGCCATGCAGGGATTTGCTGGAGCTTTTCTCCAAAAATGTAACGGATTTTGTTTTGTTTTCACTGCAGATTTTCACTTCCTTTTCAGTTTTTTTTTTTTTCCTTTTCTGGCTCATATGTAATGATGGTTTAACAGTAGCTTTGCTTGCTGCCTTTTCTGGTGGTATTTGGTATCAGATGTAACTGATAATTTCTTGTCGGGCTCTTATTGGGTCTTTCTGCCAGCATGTGATTGGGCACAAAACACTCCTTGAGCGATGATAATAATAATAATAATAAAGAATAAATAAAAATGTAAACTAAATAGTATATTTTTAACATGTAAGGAAATAAATAGTATGTTTTAAATTATTCACTTTAAAAACATATTTATCATATCAATAAATTATTTATCTAGTAAAATATAGTAAATATATTTTTACGTTAAATATTTTAAAACATCTCATTTATAAGTTTCAAATAATGATATGTGCATCTTTCGTTGAAAAAAACATATTTTTATTTTGGATAGGAACAATAAGGATGTTATAGTATACATACATAGCATGCCATCTAATTTTATCAAAGGATTGATATCATTAAAGAATCGGTCTAGTTTTAACTCGACCTTAACTCTCCAACTTGCAAATAGCATCCCTCGATGTTTTAATTTTTGACAAAATTAACCCCTTTATTAGCGAAACATAATATATATATATATATATATATATATATATATATATAGATGGAACATGTCATGTGTTGCTCGTTTGTTAGGTGGTTAGAGACATGAATTAGAAGTGGGTGCCTTCTATTTTAGGGAAAACGTTATTGAAGTGGGTAGTGAATTGCAACATCGTTATGCATCTAGAGAGTTGTTTTGGGTTTCTTACATTCCTTCGTTAATCTCTTGATTTTACTCCTACACACAAAATTCCACTCTCTTCTCTTTTCACTCGAGTGAATTGGTTTCGAGAGCATTCCACTAGTTTTTGGCGATTCTCACTTTCAAGTCGACTCACCACCTATGTGTCCTTGTAGCCCAATCATTTCGAAGAACTTCCCTCAAACTCAACACTCTCATCTCTTCATCATAGATTTTCTAGGGTTATTATTATTATTATTATTATTATTATTATTATTATTATTATTTTGTGTGTGTATTTTCCTATTATTGTTATTATTTTTTATCGTATAGACTTGAAGCGAAGCAAAGAAGCGGACAGTGGTGACAGTAGTTTTTGATGCCTCACCAACGATGAGATCTAATAAGCGTTTGTTGTAGGCAATATTCAAATCTAAAGGATCAGATTAAAGTGATCATGAGTGCCTTTTTCGAGCTCTTTATCCATCTATTTTTTGAAAACTTAGATCTATTTTCTGCCAAGATAATATTCTCTTTGTCAAATTTTCTATATCCTATACTTGAGAAAAAACTATATAATTTTTTTGTTTGATATCCGATTTAGGTGATTTTTTTTTATTACATTACTAATGAAAAGATGAATAAATCAAGATTCAAATTACATATTTTTTAATATTATAAACATTAAGATTTTGTTAGAACTGTTAATAAATCAAAATTTTTTGTACTATCTATCCAAATATAAATTCTAATTTTATTCTTTATTTAGATTAACACTTTAAACGCACATTTAAATGTCAATTCGGATAGTAATTCAAATTACACAATTCAAAATACACAGCTTAAATCAAATTATCTTGAATATATTTCTAATCCATTTATTAAACATACCTTTAACGTTTGTCACAAATAAAATTTTGGGAAGCATTATTTGTAAGTCCAAAAGTCAGAGGACCAAAATGAAAATGGACTTATTTTTCATAAACCCAAAACAAAACTAGCCCAAAGAAAAAAAAGTTATGAGAACACCATGTTTTTTCATTTGCCATAAAATATTTTAACAAAAATACAGTTTAGGACTTCAAAAAAAAAAAAAAAAAAACAATTTGGGAATTACGATATTGACACTTTACTAGAATGGGGGAATAGTCTGCATACTTTTGCCTAACCCCTGAAAATAAAATCAAGTTGTGTCACACCTAAATTTAAATTCTGCCATTTCCATACAACAAATTAATCGTCAGTTGCAAGCGACCATACCAAGTGACTGTTAACATGGCTACAATTTAGTAAGTACCTATAGAAATTGAATTTAGATCATGAGCTACATAAATGCACCAAAATATCATTTTTCAGAAATTTTATAGCTACACAACAACCAATACATATGAATTGAGTTGTATAAACGCTAAAAACTCTGATCATATATGGCAATCTCAATTTTCAGTAATAACGATAAAAAAAACAATTAGCAAATTGAAAAAATCAATGAAAATCATCCTCAGAGACTCAGAGAATTTACAAACAATAGAATAAATTCATAAAAGACGGGATGAATCCAGTTTTTACACTAATGAAGTGAGCCTATTTCCCTGAAAAACAAAAAGAAAGCGTGGGCAATTATGAGCTGTTATTGTTATCAAAGGTTGTACCAACATGCTGAATAACAAAACCATAGATCTTCCTTTTAAGCCGATCAACCTTCTCACTGTTCTTCTCATCCCTCTTAGAAACCACTCTGTCCAACCACTCATTCACTCGTTTCAACTGTGACAAAACCGCAGCACTCGATCCGCAGTCTAGGGATAATCTCCCTCCATCGGGACGACGCTCACCGAAAACTCGAAAACCAGCATCGATGGCCTCCTCAACAAACTGCAGAAACCACATTTTCATCTCAGATTGCAGCTTGTTTGCAAGCTCAACCGTCTCTTGCATTCCATGACCCTTTCTCCATTGAGTGGTGTTCGACTGCGGTGACGAGATCTTGGAATGGTTCTTGGAGGAAGAAAAAGATGTCACAAAAGATTGTCTCTTTGAGAGACATTTTTGCAGGTTTGATGGAGCTTCATTGTTGTCTTGGGTGGTAAGAAGAGAGACGATCTCAAGATCAGTGGCTAAGGCAGCTTCAACCCAGAGCGAAACAGATTTTGTTTGCTCATTTGCAATGTTGATTTTATCATGGGGTGTTTCGGATGTGTGGCTATTGGCAACTGATTCAGCAATTGTAGCATATTTTCCAACATCATTGAAGATTGAAAAAAACCGGTCTATGGTTGGTAGAGGATTCCCAACCTTTGATGAAGACGAAAGTTCTGAAAACATGCTGAAATTGAAGGGAAAGAAAAAGTTTTTACAATCATTTAATCTCTCTCAATTTGATCATATACCTTATAAATGAATAAACAGAACCATACCATATGCATTATTACCTTAAACTCCTAATAATGGACTCTGCAGCAATGGCCTCCTCCAATGCTTCAGCTGCAGCCGTAGAAGCAAGAACTTTTCTTTGCATAGCTTCCTGCATTTTAGGTGTGGCGTGATTTAGTTATTTTCCAATCTAGCATTCTTTTTACTGTTTCTTTTCCATCTTTCAAGTTAATATGAATCTAACATTGACAATTTCTCCTTCCTAGTCCAAATGCCTAAGTAACATGCAGCTCAAAAAGGGACATAACTCCCAAGATGGTACAATATCTTGTTACTTACCCCCGTTTGGTTCGCGTATTCGAATAAAAAAATTCAATCCGAATAAAAAACTCAATTCAAATAGGTGTTTGGGAACAAATATTTAGAGCATAATTTGATAAAAAAAACAAATCTGAATCAACTCATAATTTCAACTAAAAAAAAAGAATTTATATATACCTTTCCAAGCTTTGCAAGTTCTGAAGAAACTGTGTCCAATGAAACACTCCCATCAGTCCATTTCTTCTCATGAACAGTTATGGCGAGAGATCCATTGTTCTTTATTCTACTCTCTTGCACCAACAAAGATTCAGGTGAGCTAGACTTTCTTTTCTCCTGTGGTGTTGAATTGTCACTACTAGACTTATGACTTACATCGCTTAAACGTCTTGAAATAGCAGCCTAAAAAACAGAATGATACAAAATCAGAACAGAAAAATGACCAAACAAATATGGGGAAATTCTGCAATAAAAAAACAATTACCTGGGTCCGCAAAATTGCTTGCAGATCCGGTTTCTTCTTAGAAACGCCCTTTTCCTTTTGTTGCTCTGAGGGGGTTACGGCTGCAGGTGGCTCATCCCAGCTCTTCCTACTACTCTTTGCCGAACCGACGATTGCCTCAGAGACCTTCGATATCCCTGCAGCGATAGCCGCCATCTTCTTCTTACCAGAAGAATCTGCAGCGGCGCCTGTCACAACGGGTGACACCTTCAAGCCTGACTACCTTCTTCCGGGAGAAAGAGAAGCCCTCCGTGCAGCTGGTGAGGCCTGCCGACGCCCATTTGGTGACGGCTGTTGGTATCTCGACGGAACAATAATTGCCGGCTCCTTAGCCGTCTTCCTATTCTCATCTCGTGCTGCCACTAAGCTCGGAACCACGCATTTTGATGGCACCGGAGACGCCGATCTCTTCGCCTTTCCCGCAGGTGATGGATCACGCGCCGCCGTTGTTGCAACGGGAGCCATATTCTTCCTCCCAACGGACGCCGACCGCTTTGCACCGGCTGGAGACGAAAACCTAGAAGGCCTATTATCGGAAACCTTAGAGGAACAATCCTCAGAATTCCCCAAATTCGGCACCAGAACATTATCCCGAGGCGCAAGAGGCTGTCTCGATCTAGTAATAGTCTTCTCCGCCTTCGGCTCGATCTTGCTTTCCTCGCTCCGAATCCTCACATCCTCAGCCTTCTTCCCCGACAAGATGACGGCAATCGGATCAAGTGCATTGTCGGAATCAGAGTCAGAGAGGGGCTGAATGACGAAATTGCGGTCGGAAGGGGAAATTCGGGCAATTAGGGTCTGAGGAGAACCGACAAAGGGGTGGCGGCCGGGGAGGGGACGGAGGCCGGAGACTAGGGGGAGAGGGGAGTGGAAATGGAAGCGGTCGACGTAGACGAACTGGCCGAGGTGGAGGCGGTTGTTGAGGATGAGGTCAACGTCGCAATCCGAGAGGGAGACGTAGGTGGAGTTGAGGGAGTCGGAGAGCTGGACGAAGAAGCCGTGGTTGGGGCAGAAGGGGTCGGAGGAGCCGGCGGGCAGGGCGGGGACGATGCCGATGACCTGGAGGAGAGCGGAGCGGTGGTCGCCGGTCACTTTGGTGGGGGAATTCATGGATTGAAGGAGCTTTAGGAGGATTCCTTGGGTCAGAGAAGCCATTGTTGGGGTTCTGAGTGTGTGTGTATGTGAGGAGAGACAGTCGAAAGCTAAGGTTTTTTTGCGAGGAGAGAGAGAGGGGGAAGAGAAGTTGGAAATAAGAGAATAAAGTGGATATGGCCGTTATGACAGATTTCAAATTCAAATTGCGCCCCAGTTTTCCTTTTTTTTTTTTTTATTTTTTTTTTTGGGTTTGAATCTTATCCGAGTGGTACCGTTACCGTTACGCTTACCGTAACGAGCTTGTTTTCAAGTTTTTTTTTTCTTTTTTTTGGGTAAAAAAATCTTTCCAAAAAATAAATAAAATTTAAGAGATTGGAGAGTTTTGGAGTGCATCTCTGCGTTGTGTGTCTATGCTTTAATGGTTTCTGTTTTAAACTTCAGTTGTAATTAACGTTTTAAGTTTAAAAACTACAACATATAGAAGCTTTACATTATAGTAATTTTTTACTTTTTATAGTTGTTGAAAGCTTTATATTGTTTACAGTTATAATTGATAGATTGAAACTGATGTTTAAAACGCCTCAATAGTAAAAATGACGAAATTTACTTTCAAAAACAAACCCATTTTGTTAATGTTTTCAAAACAAGTGAAAATTGTTTTGTTTTGAAAAATGAAAAATTTTTGAGAATTACACTGAAAGTGTTTTTAAAATTTTTACTCTAAAAAGCGTACAAAAACATTTTTAAAAACTCTCAAAACAATGCCAAACTGTATGATGAACTTCCATTTACATCACACAACTTGGCACTTTTCTTGTACGTGGTGGAGAGAATCTCATCTATGAAAATAATCCTCCTCTTTTTTTTTTTTGAGAGGAATAATCATCCTTTTTTACGATAATCAAGACTTACTTAATATCTTTAATTAATTTTAATGACACATCATGTTAACATTTTTGTGAGAAAGGTAGATGGACTTAGATCGAGGGGCATGTTGAATAATTTTTTTACACATCGGAAGGTGGTTTTGAATGATTTTACAAAATCAAGGGGAAATTTAAATTATGGAACATAATTCGAAAGACAGCAAGTTATTTTGTGTTTTTTTTTTTGTTTTTTTGGTTTCACCTTTGGCTCCTCCTCTTTCAAGAGCTCAACTGTTTCTTAATAGAAAAAGGTCACGTTCTAGTTCCACGGGCGTGACTCTGAAATTATTCTTTGTTTTGAGGCCATTTGTTGGAATAAAGAAAAATACCATCTAACATAAAATTCAAGATATTCAACCTTGTTTTAATGGAACAGAACAAATTTGTTCACATTCATTTTTGCAATACAGTTTTGTTATATTTCAACTTTTTCATTCAAATTGTGTTATATGCGTCAAAAGCCTAACATAAAGTCCGAGGCCAAGAATCTATCCAATGACCCTAATGGGCTTCGTCTTAGATCTAAACTACTCTTGAGAAATTCTGGGTTGTGGTTTGATAGGCTATGAATATATCTTAAATTGGTTGTTTGATCAAACATGGTGGGTTTCTAATTAATTTGATCGAGGTTGGATGAACAATAAAAAAAAAAAAAAAAAAAGCCTACCCTCCCATTCTCCTATCCCTTAGCAGCCTAAGAGTCAAAAAACGCAAGGCTGATGTTCTATAACCTTCTTCTAATCAGAAAATAAGGTGCACACACCAAATGCAAAGTAAAGAGCTGGAGCATGGTTATCTCCGCAGGCATCTGAACATAGCTCTTGAGTGAAACTAGAGTGTTTGAGAGAGTGGTTCAAACTGTTAGTTTAAATCATTTTTGGTTCTAAATATTCTAGCTGCTGAGAGCTTTACATAATAGCTATCAAAAGCTTTTCTCAGTGGAAAGTTCGAACCAGTGTATCAAACCTAAAAAACATGTTTCTAACATTGGGTTTGCTAGCCGCCGAGAGATGAGTCTTTCACCCATCAGCCTCCACAGATGGAAGTCATATGCATATCAAGAAGATGGTTACTCATCTGACAACACTTTATCCCATTTTATGAAATTACGTGAGCTCTACATTGAGAAAGTCCATCAACGTCAAGCTAGAGTGTGGAGGAGATCTCTGTAGGTCAAAACTCCTATAAATAGCTCCTCCTCACTTCAAACGATATCAACAATAATAAAACATTATAAAGCTATTATATGCACGTTGACATCTATAACCGATTTTTCATCAACTATTTAATTGTTCCTTTCATCAGGATAGGTCAAAGTTACTTTTGAGAGGTGTTAAAAGCTTAGTACCAAAATAATATTTAGTATAAAGTTTGGGAACTATTTTTGGGATCAGTTATTTATATTTCTTTCAGCCCGCTAAAGAAACATAACGTGTGTTTAGTAACTAGGTTTGTTTGATAAGATTTACCTTAACTTAGTTGTCTTTCTTCCATAATGCGTGTTTAGTTAAAGAAAAGTATTAGCGCATAATGTCATGCAATGAGAACGATTCGTGTTTGTCATTTTTCTGCAAGTTTGTAGAAAGAATTTGGCATCTCTTGACTTGAGGCTCTTCTATTTTGAGCAAACATATTCTGATAGGCCCCTCTTTGTCCAGCTAAACAAGATCATAAGATCATGGTGGCTTAAAAAAGATAATTTTGACTTATTTAATCCAAAAGGTATTTTCAAAGTTGTTTAAAGGAAGACCCTCAATGAACTTTAGGTGTTTGTAAGCTCGTTTGGAATAAGATAATTTCTTGAGGCTTATAGGGGAAAATAACCTCATGAAAAGTAAAGTGAAACTTTTTTTTTTATTTATCTTTCTTTTTCAAGCTGTTATTTATGAATATTGATTTGAAAATTAAATCCATGTCCTTACCTTACATGCTTAATTTTATCAATAAGATATTTTGATTTATTTTAGCTGAACAGATTTAAAAGTTCTTCCCTATACGCGGTCTAAATAGTAATTAAAAAGTCTTAGTTTATATTTTATTTCCTTTAGTACGGATTAAAAATAAAAGTACAGGCTACCTCAAAGAGCTCATGGTTTTCTTTTCCTCGTTTTGTGGAAGAATATAATATTATAGTTAAAGCCATTGAAACAGATTCAAGTTTTCTCAAATTGTTAAAATTTCTTAGTGCAAGAGTAAATAATTAAATGGCACCGAACTCGTTTTGCTTTATGCTGTTTTCAGTTTTGAAAAATTAGGGAAGTGTTCTTTTACACTTTTCTTAAAAGAATTTTGCTAAAATGTCGAAGTTTCTCTTTTTCGTTTCTTTTTTTCTTTTCTTTTTTTAACCAGAGGAGAGAGATTTTAGGAGGACACGAAAAGGGGTACGAAAAAAGAGACTCCAGAGTCGGACTCAACAAAATATGCTTTAAAAAAACCAAACAAAACACACATCGGTTGTTTATACGCGCGAAGAGGAAGCAAAGACGGCTTTATGTTTTAGTTAAACGACATCAAACCCTTAGATGACAAAACGACAAACGGCTTTATGTTTTATTGATCTATCTGTTGTTTTCGTTCATAGTTTTGAATAATATTTAAAACCTCTTTTATTACAATTTTTTCTCTTCTAAAATTTGATATATTTCTTTTAGCACTTTTAGCTAGAATATGATATTGGGCAAATTTGGTATTGTTATGCTATGCTGTAGCTTCTATTGTGTTGCGCTGTTGACTAAAGACAAGTAGCATTTAGTAAATTTTTTTCAAAGCTGCTGTGAGAGCCAAAAGTAAAATTACAAATGTTTGGTAAATTATGTATCAAATTACTGTGAAAATATATAATGACCAAAATAGACATTTTATTGAGCATGTTTATATTTTTATTTTTTAATTAATTTTAATTTTAAAGTTAAAATACATAATTTTTATACATTATGTAATTTTGTTTTTATTATGTAATATACTTTTAGAAAAATAAATTACTTTGAATTAGTTATTTTGATTTATTATTTTTTACCTGATTTATGTCTAATACTTTTTATTGAAAGCAAAACATGTTATTTGATTTTTTTTTAATTTGTTAAATAAAAAAAGAGTTGATTGGGAATTATTTATTATCATTAATTTTAGTTTAATAATTTTAAATTATAAACGCATATGCTGCTATAAAAAAAAAAAAAAAAAACCCTAACTTACTTCTTAACTTTTCCTCCTAGTAACCGTTTTTGAAAGCAACTTTTTAGAAACAAGGTATCAAACAACCTAAATTGTTGTATGCAATTATATAAACTAAAAACAGCTTCCAAAAGCAATGCCAAACAGGCCCATTGATTGTCTTAACTAGACAGAGATTGGTTCGTCTACTTAGACACAATCTGAAAACACCAAAGTCAAAGGATGCCAAGTGAGTTTAGAAATGTAGATCAAACATAGAGTTTGAACCAAAAGCTGATTTGAAATTCAAATTTTGTAAGAAAATATTATAACAAATTGGTTTAACCGTAACTTTGTGGTTTAAAGTATGTTCTAAGTTGCCGTAGTTACATACTAGTTCGTTTATATCGACCTCTCATATTTATAAGTAGAGGAAGAAAAGAAAAGAAAAGAAAAGAAAAGAAAAGGCAAAGACCAAAACACCAACCCTTTCTCACTCTACACAGGCTTATGCACTAATATTTTTAGCCAACATTGAACAGACATTATGGGAGAAATAATGATTAGCTGATCAGTCAAATTCGTCCCTCATATTAGGCAACATGAGTTACAAACCAAGAAGGGGTGAACTGTTAAATAATTGCTTTGTAGTTCCCTGTGTAACTTGGGCAATTGATTTTTGCTTCCGAGTTAATATTTCCCGAATGCTTGCTCTTCTTGCTCAGAAATATGTAACCTTAATGCCCCATGAAACCGTCAAACCGTAATCACTGGTGCGCAAGGAGATCTGTAACTGTCAAAACTCATCCTTTCCCGGCGTTGGAGACGTTTTCGTGACAACAAGATTCTGGCAGCTTGAAGCTTAAGCAAAACATTGCCTGCATGACAAAAGTACAAGAAGAATGGCCATTAGACATCGAAAAATGTACCAAGGTACGAAGAATTGAGAAAGAAACTAAAAAGAAATAGCGTACCTTGTTGGGAGCAACATCCCTAACCCTATGAAATATTGGATCCTGTATAGAAGCACCCAAGGCAGCTTCTGCCTCCTGCATGATGGTTAGATAAGCAATTCAAAACCGTGTGAAACAAGACGTTGAATGCTACATTTCTACAAGGAATCTGCCTTCATAAAATTGTGGATTTTCTTTTCTCCTCACCCAGGGAGAAGGTCAACAAGCCATCATAAGACTCGACAAAACTTTTAGCATAACGCTTTGTATCCCCATAAAGAAGGTCGACGAACAAGATGTCAGAATAGTCATGAAGATCACTTACTGAAAAAATATCTTCTTGGGTTTCATTGGCCCTCATGAAGCAATAGCAGTGAATCCATGGAAGATCACCCTTCCAATATTTTTTCTGGATCAGGCCCCTAAATGCATCTTATGACAATAATAATAATTATGTGTTAAAAAAAAAGGTAATCAAAAAAATTACTTCCCACGCTATTCTTTCATATACTTTTCTTTTTAAAAGTTCCTTATACTTCAAGCTTGTGAAAAACAAAAAAAAGTAAGGTAGAGATCAAATAATCAGGAAGATGAAAGATAAATAATGTAGAATGAATCTGTACCTAAAAATTGAAGAGCAGAAGCAGGTAGATTCATTACGATATGATCAACATGCTCCCACGTCTTGATGGCGGCAATCTCAAAGCCTCGCAACCTCTTATTCTTGTTTCCTTTTCTAGCACTAGCAGGAGAAGGATTATTCCCGCGAGTGCTTCCATTTTCTATTAGAAAACAAAGAAAAAAACAAAAACAAAAACAAAAATACAGTCAAGATTGTGAATTCAATTTCCATTTTTTCCCCAACATCAGGTAACGAATGGAAATAAACTGCAGCGATGGAAAAGAATGCTTAAACTACAAAATACACCCTAGAAATAAATAAAAAAAGCGATAGTTTCAGCGGTAGCCAAATTTCTGTCTGTCCTATTATTACCTGCTTGACAATCATATGAAGGTCTTTTAACTGAAGCTACCGATGCATGTCCATTCCGACCCAAACCTTCTAAACTCTCCCCTTTATTCACAACACCGTTTGGTGGTTTTTTCACCTCAACTACAAGGAACATTAAAAACTTTACACTCGCAGTACCATATTGCACCTTCCAAAAAGGTAACGATATATTGATATAGAAGTCTTACCAGCTGATTCCGCGTCCTGGTTTGTCATCTTGTCCTGGTGCTCTTCACATGATTTTGGCATAGAGGTGTCATTGTTCAATTCAATTGCAAGCTTTGGTACTGTCATCACTTGAGAAATGAATTCTTTAGCATCGGTGTTGAAAGCAAAAACATAATTGTCAACCTTGTTTACTTCAGCATTAACCTTCAGATACCGTATGCTATCTGGATTCAAATCATTTGCAAACACAATGCATCCTTTCTGAGCTGCAGGAATGGCAAAAGGACCAATACCAGCAAACATGTCACAAATGACTTCCCCTGCTCGAAATTGAGAAACCAACCTAATGTGTTCATGTTCCAATCTTGAATTCCAATAAACCAAACCATAATCAAGCTTGAAAGTCGATCCATATTGCTTTACTTCTGTGACCATATTATTCTCTCCAGCTAGAACTTCAAATTTGGGCACGCGGAACTCATTTGTAATTGTTCCAACTTTATTAACAATGGTTTTGATTCTTGGATAATTTTTCTGCCAATATAAGTAAAATATTGGATATAATTCATACCAACTAGAGATGGAAAGTACAAGGCAAAAAAAGAAGACAAATAAGGAACCTAACTATATGAAATCTATAAAAACATAACAATTGAAACATCATCTTATGATGTGTGAACACACTTTGTGCATGAAGAAAGGATTCTATGACCAACAAATAACACTCCACACAAGTTGTACAGATGAGCATATTCACTGCACTTATTCTGAGCTCCCCCTCCTTTTCTTTGCAAAATGCGTAGAAAACACATTATGAGGGGCGCTAAATTCGGTGCCTCCTTTTACTCTTTCTTCTTTTTTCTTTCACCTGCACCTTTGTCACGTTCTTTTTTTTTTTTCTTTTCTTTGGTTGGCTGTCTGCCACATAAGCACAAGAATTGAGCTAATAAAAGAAAGTAGTGGGGAACATAAGATCAAAGGTTTAGGTGAAAGAAAGAAGCAGAGGAGGTGCCAAATCTGGCACCCCCGTAATGCATTTTCTATGTGTTTTGCAAAGAAAAGGAGGTGCAGCTCAGCTATAAATAACCACCTCCTCCTCAGTTCTTTGCATCCCAAAATTGAGAGAAAGCAGAGAGTAATCTTCAGTGAAAGGAAAAATAGAGAGAGTGCCTATGTGAGAGAGAGATAATATCTCACAGAGATGGTTTTTAGGAGATTACCACACTTAGTGAGTGTGAGAGAAAAATAGTGATATTACCACACCTTGTGAGTGAGTTATTTAGCGAGTATACCTCAAGTAGTTGATGTAAACTTGAGAGTTTATTGTGTACGCATTATTTTCACATAGCAAAGAATTGTTCTAGTTATCTTTAGACAATGCTGTGGTTTTTATCCATTTTGACGTTTTCCATGAAAAATCTCTGTCTTGCTATTTCTCTGTTATTATTCCGCATCAAGTAGATCCTGGAAGGGGAATTGGATTTGTCCAAAATTCCCAACAACTTACACAATAAGTCAAGGAAAAATATCATATTAAGGTCAACAGTAATGAAACATACATCGTAGATGACTTTTGCAATAATATCCTTGAAGGGAAGTAATTCATCATGTATATTCAGATGGGCAATGTGACCTGCACGAGTGCCAAGAACAGGAACTCATCATCAAACATTTCACTAACTCATTGGAAAGAAAAAGAAGAAAGTAATTTGGCTGCTCCAAATATACTAAAGGGATGTATAATTGCTCAAATATACTCAAATTGGCTGATGGGAGTCTTATTAAGGCGCATATAAATACAGGAAATAATGTAAAAAGTTGCCAGTATTACTATTTTCCTATGACGTTAAAAAAAAAAAAACACTTTCTAGTTAAAAAATACAAAAACAAAAAAGAAGTGAAAAGGCTCATGACTTGAATACTTAACTATTGTTTCAAAAGATGAAGGAACCTCGACTCCAGGAGGCAATATCTGCTTCAAGATATGATCTGAAAATAACCAAATACACAAATATCAATAGAATTCATCATTTAACATAATAAAGGGTAGAAAAACTGGAATGCTTCATCACTAACCTGTACCCCAATATGAGTATCCAAGAGTTAGTGAATAGGGAACTACGTCAATCTTGCATAGCCCCCTCAGTTCGTCAAGTTTGTTATTAGGGATATCAGATAGATCTGCCTCAAAGCACAAATTTTCATTTTGTAAGAGACAAAAATGTCACGCAAAAACAACAATCCACAGGTATAGATAGATTCACCCCAAAGCACAAATGCTCGTGTAAGACATAAGAATGTCACGCAAAATTACAATCCACAAGAGACTGTTCATTTGGATCAAAAAGTTTGGCTCATTGGATTTCATCGATGATTTCATTTCGCTGTTATAAGAAAATTAAAATAATAATAATAATAAAGAATTCAACCTCAAGAACAATGCTACTTAGAATGATGACAAAAAGGAAATCGATAACAAGGAGCAACAAGTCAAGCTTCACAATGACTGATCCCGAATACCGATACAAGCGTGAGAGAGCATAAGTCTGTCCTAGTAAATTGGTAGCTTAATGTCACGTCCCAAAAGAGCTCTTGTTGAGAGGTGGGCAGCTCAGGACTTAAGTACTACTCTTCGGTCCTCTACCTAGCCGATGTAGGACTTTTTGTACGTTACATTCTCCTCCACCCAATCGCGTGACGCCCCCGTCACGGATTGGCTCCCCTGAGGGTCCCACTGGACCGTGGAGAGTCCACACACCAAGCAGGCAGTACCTCGTTCTGATACCACTTATCACGTCCCAAAAGAGCTCTTTTGGGACGTGACATTAAGCTCCTCATTATACAAAAAACACGCACAAAACTAGTTCTAAACATTTAATAAAAACCCAAAAACAATCAAGCCCACAACCAAGCTGCAAAAGCTTTCATGTGTCACTAATTCATTTTCAACAAACTCTTGTGGCAAACACAATACCAACTTAAACATTTTAGCATCTCGTTACCAGAATTTTGAACCCTTTCAGACAATATCATGTAACGGTTCTTTTCACATGTCGGGTCTTCAGTAATTGGTTTAACGCGAGGCTTATCGAGCAAATAGCTGAAAGTAAAAAATAACAGCAAAATAAATATGCGCAAATTCATGAAAATTAATTGTTAATTCTAAAATATAAAAGTAGTAACAATTATACTAATTGTCTGAGTAGAAAGATACAGATTTACGAAGAGTACCCGTTTAGAATCCGAGTTGCGACCTTGCAAAGTTCGCGAGGGATTCGAAGTGCCAACAGTTTTAGATGCACGTCGAATTTGCTTTCGTTGAACATTGCAAGGGATTAGTGGTTTCGATTTTGACGACAATTGAAGCCACAAATTATGTTGTAAAGAAAAAAATTGAATGAAAATTGCAGAAGCTAAATATAGTTTGGAGAAGACAATGGAAACGTTAGAGTTTAGGGCTTTGAGAAGTAACAACAATGGCGGACATGGAGAATCAAAACTCCAACGTTTGTCCTCTTATAAAAAAACCAAAGAAAGTCTGTTGGCTTTGCCGAGTAAGATCAACCCGACGTCCATTGCCTGCGTGGGCTAAGTAGGGCTTTCGTCGGTGGGCCTTTAAAAGTTCTTGCTGTGTTAATGGGCCGAGCCCAATGATGCCCTGCTGGTTGCCAGTGACCCGCTCCAGTTATATTCTTTAGGAAAACGCGACACAATTTTTTTTCCCTCGTCTGTTTAATTTTGTTTTCTTTACTTTTTATAATCTTCTCTTGCGTACAGAGGAGGCTATTGGATGTAGAGTTTTTTTTTGGGATTAGAAAAAGGATTTTATGGAAACATGAAATTGAAGAAGCAAAGAGTGTGTTTGACAACATATTTTAAGAACTAAAAGTTGAAACAATTTTACTGTAGTATATGAGAGTTTTACTTTTACTTTACACTGTAGTATGTGAGAATTTTATACTGTAACAGTTCTAACCATATAGTTGGAAGAGAGTTACTAAACACACTCAAAGAAAGTTAAACTAACTTTTTGGCGAGTTCTGGGTTGTTGTCAATAATTGGAGTGGAAATCTTCAAGGAGACGAACCTAAGAAAGCGGCTTTGTATTTTGCAATATTATTCGGGTATTTGGCATGGCGGTTAGAACCATTGGTCAGAACTGTTTTTACTATAACATGTGAGAGTTTTATACTATCGTAACTTTTTCTTTTTACTGTAGCATACGAGAGATTTATATTGTTCATAACTGAGTTAGTAGTTTGGACCGCCCCCGTCAAACACCATATATAGCTTTACAAAAAATAAAATGAAAAAAACTACCCTCCTCTTCGGTTTTTAAATTGAGCGGGAAAAAGACAACATAGCTTAGAAAAAAAAAAAAAAAAAGAAATCCGCACTATTTACATCATTGTGTATTTTTCTTTTCGATCATCATTTTATAATTGAATCATGAGTGCTATAAAATTATGTTGCCTATATATTTCAAAATATATATTCGTATTGTGTATATTTTACAAGAAGGTTTGTCATTATCATAATAACATTATGTTTTTCGTATGACGAATGTTGTCGTTTAAACGTGCTAAAGACGTTGAGGTTTTGTTTAATCATGATTTTTTGAAAAATTCAAATAATGGTGATTAATGTGTGATGAGATATATATGTCATTATTTGGATAATTAATTGACTGGTATGCACTTTTTTAATCCTAAAAAAGTGTTTTCCTAAATTAATAATTTGTATTAAAAACAAAAGATATTATTATTATTATTATTATTATTATTATTATTAAATAAGGATAATAATGTCATTGTACATCAAAATTCAGTCATATATACGATATTTAGGACCAATTTGAATAATAGTACATCTATTCATACCTCTTATACTTTTTACATACCCAAATTTATTTATTACTGTACTAAATATTAATAAAATTTTTCTTAAGAAGAAAAGTGTTTTAAATAAATAATCATTACACACCATATCTTAAAAATATATATATATCCTCTTTTAAAAAACTAGTATATTATTTTTTCCAAAAGAATAGAAGTGGATTCCAAAAAAAAAGTCTCCTATTAAAAAATATATGTGATTTATTTTTTTTTAAATTCTTATTTTTTTGTTGTTTTATATATACTAATTATAAGTATATATATGATTGCAAATAGTTTGATGTATAAATAACCACAAATCATGTGCTCTAATAAAAAGAACCATTCTTTGATTTGATATAAAGAACATGACATATAAAAAAGAAAAAAAATTACGTTTTCTTTCTTTTTTTAAAAAAAAGGAAATATAATTTTTTCGATTTATATATAAACCCTTATGATTTACTATCGATTTTTTGCTTTTTGGAATTTGAAGTTTGGTTTAATAAATAGAAAAAAATTTTATCAAGGAAAAATTAGTATATAAACTAAAAAAGAAAAATGTTTGGAAAAAATTACAAGTTTATTTAGTGGGTGGATGAAAAAAAGGAAAAAAATTATACTATTTAAGTGTAGGGATTTTTTTGATATTTTAAAAGGGATGAAAGAAGTAGAATGAATAATGGTTGAGAAAAAGGTGTGTGAAAAATAAAATAGAGGTGCCAATAGAAACACCCTTTGAATAATTAGATAATTGGCATATTTTCTCCATGTATTAAACAAAGGGAAAAAATAAATCCATCTATTTATCTATCCTCAGTTTAGACGGTAAAGAGGGATATGAGATGTGATAGAAGACCGGTGATATTTCGGTTTTTTTTAATTTTAAATCTTGTTGTATTTTTAAAAGTATCTTATTAAATTATTTTTTTCTCAATTGTTCCCATTGATTTTTTCCCAAATGTATATGTATTTAATTTTTTTCTGCATCTAAATATATTAATAATGCTTTTTACACATTCATTTTTAATTACTCTGCTAATATAAATTTTCTTAAATAAGTCCTTTCTTAAATGTTATTTTATCAACTCTTTTAAGTATATATTATTTTAAATGAACATTGTTCATAGGAAAAACTCGTCTAACAAATATCTCTTTGAATTCCTCAACCAGTTAATCTCTCATGAAAGAAATAACTAAACAACAAGGAAGATAATAAGAACATTTAAGAATTTTATAGTGGTTCATCTCAATTGAAGACTACGTCCACTCAAGTTTTTTTGGAGATGGGGTGTCTCATTATGAGAAAATTATCTACAAAGCTAATATTAAGGTTTGTGTCAAGAATTGGACTTAGGTTGTTTTATGAAGCTAGCCCTTATTTATAGTTTACTATGTTGGTCATATCCCATTTCTTTTGTTATAATTTAAATCTAAATACAAGATAATCTCCTATCTAATTGGTTTGATCACTCTAATGTGATTTTCTATCGAGCTCATTTCTTCTGCGTATATGGAACTCCATAGATTCTGATAAGATCGAATGCTTATCGCCCTCTTAGAGATCTTCAATTTAAATAAAAGAAACGGTTTCAAGATATCATCGAAGCTAAATAGGTCAAGATTCATCTCGAGCCTTTATGGGCCTAGAGACCGACTTAAACCTCTTTAGCGATCTGCCAACAAATATCATTTCTTTATTTTTTTGTGTCAAAGTTTTTTTTTTCCCAATTTGTAGTACTTAATCATTTTCTTTTCAATTGACTCTTTCAATTATTTTTATTTTTTACATGTACACCTCATTCTAATTTTTTAGTATGATTTGCTTTAGTTAAGGTCTTTTTTTCTCAAATATGACGTAAAATAACAGGGAAAAAAATTCAACAAATTGACTACACACGTGTTTGCAAGCTAGTAGAAAAGAAAATGCTCCATCCGCCTTTTTTGTTCTTTCTTTTGTGGGCTGGACAATATACAATTGACTACGTTCTTTTCAGATATTTTTATTCTCTTTTTTTTTTTTTATTTATTTCGTTTCCTTTATCTTGCAAGTTCATGCTATTTACCCAACATTAATATCGGTGTCTTTGACTTTTAACGCAAAGCACGTCATTGCATTATTGTCATTGTCAGCAAATATATTCACCTATTGGTTTCTTCTTTCTTCGATTAACAAAGCAATAAGCGGTTGAGACTTGAGAATCACAAAAGCCAAATTAGATTTTGCTTCCACTTGTAGCCTACAGGCCGCGACTTAGGCGGCATTTAAAAGAAGATTCGAACTAAAAGTTTCAACTAAAAATCTTAACGAAAACATTATAACAAAATCAGTTTGAATCAAAATTTTTTTTTTGCTAAAATTGATACATTCAAAAGCACTATTAGTGTACTACGTTTTTGTCTTGTTCATAACATGGCTAAGACAGTTTTCCCCTCCTATTGACAGTCAACACAGCTAAAATAAACATGTACAACGCATCTCTGGCATATATATGTACAAGACCTCAGGTTAATGCAATAACTACTATTTTCCCCATCTTATTTTTAATAATATACTAGACTAATTTAACATAAATTATAGCACGTGCTATCTTGAGTGTTAAATTTGACACCAAAATTTACCTCTTTTTTTTTTAGGACAAAATTAACTTACTACAGTATCTGACTAAAATTTTAATTTTGGCAATTATAAGCTATACTATATGTTGCCTATACGTTAGAATTTTCACTTCCATAGAGCTTCTTCCAAACACCGTTTTTCCTTCATGTCAAAGAGAAGAGAGAAAAACCTTCATGCTGTATCTTTTATCTTTCCCCGCAAAGCATGAAAGAAACTAAGGAAAATTTTGAAGAGAAACAAAGGAGAAAGTAGAGCCTGCAATACAATTTATGACATGAACCCGATATTTTTTTTTTTACGGGTTAAGGTTAAAAAACCAATAAAAAAAATTAAGCACGGGTCATTTTGGTGTCAACTCCAAACTGACTTGTCAAAAATAAGTTACGTTCAAGTCAACTCTCATGACATTAAAATGACCTGTCTGACTTGCCATTAGTTATTTAAATATTTTCTTCTATTATTAAATATACACATAAAATAAAACCCTAGCTCACTTAATCTCAGAAACAAGCTTCAAATTAAATTCATTTTAACTTTTGAACAATAAGAAAATGAATTTAATTTAATCACTTAAGACTTTTTTTATTTGTTGGACTTGTTATTTTATTAGACTTTATATTTTGTTGTGTTTGACTGATTATTTTGTTGGATGTTTTCAAAAGTTTTTGGACATTTTTTTGTTGTTGTAGTATAAAATTCATTTGATTTTGAGGAAATTTATTTTATGTTTGTTTTTATGTTATATAAGTATAAATTTAATTATTGACGGGTTACAGGTCATTGACAGGTTGTAGGTCATTGGCGTTTTATAGGTTATATAAGAAATGTGTTAATATGAGTTGTGTTCGTGTCAATTCATGTCAAAATAAATTGTGTTAGTGTTGAAATTTTACAACATATTTGTGTCACGGGTTAAGTTAATTTATGTAAAAGGACCCTCAAAACCAACCTGAACACGATCTGTTGACATGATTTACCGTCCTTAGTTGAAAGTACTTAAATGATTAAAATTAAGACAAGATTAGTCTCAAGTTACAAAGCTTAGGTAACTGTCATTAGTTAAAAGATCCTGTAAAAATAATGATGTGCTAATTTAACCTTTTGACATTACAGTATTTTAATAAACATAACATTAACAAAATCCTCTGGATTAGAGGTGTGTAAGAAATGCAACAAAAGAGAAGCCGAAAAATGGGCACCATCAGAACCATTCTACAAAGCCAGAGACGATATATAGCTTGAAGTGACAATACGTCTGAAAATTTTAATCTCTTTCATTTCCATATATCTTCTAAACTAAACTTAAAAAAGAAAAAAAAGACCAGGGTTTATGTACATAAATCGGTCAATACTGCCTGTCTACTACAAGTCAAACTACGGGATTTTGAGATTTTCCGTACACCATGGAAGCACATGATCTAAATTACAATCACAAGAGATATTTTTTGTAGTCACGTAGGACTTGGATTTGATCCCATGTATTCAACTAATGAAATCAAAAACCACGATGGTGTAACGAAAAAGATGTCTTTTTTTTTTTTTTAGGATGAGTTTGAGGTTTGATATTATAACTTTGCTCTAAACCGATCAATGAACCGGCCGGAGTTAAGATTTTAGTATGCTGGGAGAGAAACTGAGCACATCCTTCGTGGCAAAATTAAGTCATCAACTTTTCTGTTTGGTTGGTAGGCTGTTGAATTTCTGCTACAAGAAGAAGATGGAAGACGGATAAAATAAATAGAGAAAATAGAAGAACTCTTTTTGGTGGGCTTACATTGTTCTTGATCTTGACCCAAAAAGCTTCACCCACAACTCATTTCTCTTCTTTCCCAAAACACTCTCTCTTTAATCTGATATGGAGTGGTCGTGCCAGCAAAGAAGCATCGAAACGCAGCGTCCAAGAATATAGAACCGAGTCTTCTGCTGCTTCACCATTAGCAAACACCGCTTTCTCAGGCTGGTTTTCCGGGCGGTTTTCCGGCGAGGTTCCGTCATGTAGTAGTAAGAAGAAGAAGAAGAAGAAGAAGAAGAAGAAGAATAGCGATAAGAAGAAGAAGTCTTCATCGGTGAAGGAAAATTATGGAGAAAATATTTGATGGGTATTGGATAATTGTGGAAGCATTAGGCGGTAAATGTGAACGCGAGCTCTGAACAGAAGCACAGCATTGCTGGGTGGAAAGCTTTTTTGTTATATATATAGGCTATAATTTGTTCACAAGTTGGCTAAGGTCAGACATGGTGGTGGCCCAGTTTTAAGATTGTTGTTGTTTTTTAATGAGGAAATCAAATTTTGCACGCAAACAGGACTTCACTTAGCTATACCAAACCTACCACGCTGTCTTTTTTTTTTTTTATGTATTTTACTCACTTTCATAAACAAAATAGTGACAATTGGCTATGGATAGAATTTGGATTCACTTATCCTTGATGCCTAATAACTGTCTAGGCATGGTCGGAAAGAGAACAAAAAGAAAAAGGTAGAATTAGGCGTTGATATCCAAATCATCTAAGAATGTTGCGGCTTTGAATATCTGAAAATGGGACTACAAAGGTTGTTTTGGCACCAGTGTGATGTGTGGATTAAATGCAATTAGGCCAAATCAATACTTAGAGCTCATTTAGTTCGATGATTTGAATCACGGTTCGAATCATTTTTCTATAATATTTTCTCTCATAAAAATTTAAATCTTTATTTAAATTTTTTACTCAAACCTATGAATCAAACAGACTCTTATTTTATTGTTTCGTCAAGAATTGCATCGGAGGAAATTCACTTGTGCTGTAGGCAGGTTAATGGCTATTGCAGTTAGAGATGCATTATCCGTGTACTAATGCCACGTATGTTTAGATATTTAAAGGATGATGAAAAAAATTCCCCAATTAAAGTCGCTTTTCATCTTGTCCTTCGAATGTCAAAAAACGATCTACACATCACTTGAATCTTAACAAAAAGATCATTTTTTCGTATTTTGTCTATTTAAAATTACTCTAAGGCTAATTTAAATAATAAAACTTAACCTAAGTTAAAAATATTAATATCTTAAAAGTACGGTAAAACAGGAGAAAAATATGTGGATAGAAAGATTCGGGACTAATGTACACTGAAGCAAGCGTACAAAATAACAGTCAAGCTGGTTGAAGAGTGGTGGGCCACGTTCCAAATCAGATGATGGGGACTTTTGAGAGCGGTGGAATCCGTGTGGGGACATAGTAGCCGAGTACAGCCCCCCGCCACTGCCAATGGACGTCTTTCCACGTGGCATTTTTGTTCTTATTTGGCTCACGTTTTCCTTTTCTTTTCTTTTCTTATCAATGCTTTTCAGTTGGCGTTCTAGGCTGGCGGCCCAACTTCCAATTTATCTTCTCGCGAGAACATGGAAATTGTGGGGACTTGCTATAGTGTTTTGAAAATAAAGTTCTAACTTCTAACGGATATATTATAAAACTTTTAAATGTTATTAATATAAAGTAAAAATATGATATAATGTTTACATTTTAAAATAACATAAAGTAAAAATATGATATAATATTTACATTTTAACTTTAAGTTTTAACTTGATTATCACAATAAGAGTGTTTAGATACTAATAAGATGTTTAACAAATGTGTTTAGAAATAAATTTGTAGTTAATAAATAATGTAAAACTCTCATATCTATAAAAAAAGATAAAAAATTGTTTCAATGTAAAAATCTTATATGCTACCGTGTTTTAAATCATAAAATTAATTCTAATCATATTTATCAAATACATTATAAATTAAAAAAAATATTGCAATATATTAAAATTTTATATTATAATATACTTTTATTTTAAATAATAATGTATAAAAACTTTACATTGTAATAATTAAAACTTTAATATTAAAATTTAGTTTCTAGATTGTTTAAATAAATCCCATCAGCTGCGAGATTTTAATGATATCGTAAGATTCGTGACGTGACAAAATAGGGGGGAATTTGTGGCCGACTTCTTTTCTTTTATAGAATTATAAAAGTGTCTTGTCATTATCTCTATAACAAACAATTATACAAACCTCGGCTAACTCGCTCTCTCGAAGCCCACCAAATCCTTAATTAGCTTGGCAGACCGTGCATCCTCCTCCTCCTCTTCTTCTTCATATATATCCATTTTGTATCCTTTTTTTTTTGTTTACCTTTTTTTTTTGAATTTATTAAATTATTGCTTTGATATTTGTGCCTATCCTCGACGTTTCAGCGATTTGGGCCCGATGGAGAATTGAATGCCTAAAGATTAGATTTTTGTATCATTCACGTGTCCTTAATGTTGCTATGACCACCTTCACACAACTGACCAATAATGAAATAAATCATTGCATGAAGATAGTAATGATGATGAAATGACCGTATGCATTGTTGAAAGGTCAGAGTTTTCCCATATAAGATTACCTCAACAATCTCCCATCACACATCGGGCCCCGAGTGAGATAACCAACTGCCTATTTAATCTTAGATTTAGCTGAAATTCGTTCGCTAACTTAGCTTTGACATCAGTTGGTGGAATTAGGATTTCTCAACCTTGAAAGAAGCGAGCTCGACAAATGAAGTTTTACTTGGTATTTATAAATTGACTGCTAATTCGTTCCACAATCAGTGTAGATTACATCAACATTATTAAAATATGGTGACCTGAATTTTGTTTAGTCCACTCGAGAAGTTCACAATGTGATGTTTGTGGTAAAATTATTATGGGATTTTTTTGATCTGTGATGATAACAGAGAGATTGATCAGATAGGCCTGATTTGACTTGTTGTGTTAGGATTTTGGTCTTATATATATGTAAGACTGGCAATTCGGGTCTACGGATCGGGCTCGGGTTAGGTTGAGCCTTTATTTAAACAACCAACACGTCAATCCGAGCCCAACCAGTTACCCGACGGGTCAAAAAAAGCCCAACCCAAACACGACCTGACGTGTAGACGGGTTGACCCGACCTGACCCGTGTAACCTGCCAATATGTTACTTTGTGCATGTTCTTGTTGACATTACACACTAACCCGCTAAACACGATAGACTCAACAATAAGCCTACAAAATAAACAATAACCAAACAAAATAAAACCATAAAAAAAGTTAAACAAAACTTTGTATAAGTTTAACAAAAACAAATATGCTAGAAATTAGAATCATGTCAAGTTAGATATGCAACAAATGTTAGACTAATTTGACACACTAAAATTAATTTCAGGTATATGGGTTGCATTAAGATCACATGAGTTTAATTTGGGTTACACAGATTAACAATTTTCAGGTCAATTTTTAGGTAAACATAATTTCGACACATTTTTGGCGGGTTATTTCGGATTGATTTCGTGTTAATTCGAGTCGACCCGAACCCAACCTGTTTTTTGTGCGGGTCAGACAGGTTTGACCCAATTCCAACTCGAGGCCTATTTTCTCAACCCTAACCTGCATTTTTCGTTTCGAGTTCATGTCGTGTCATCATGTTATGACCCAAATTACCGGCCCTATATATATGTATTATTTTAGATTCCTCATTTGATACAAATCTTTTTGAAATAGTAGATTTGTTTATGCCTTTACCCGTGGTTTTTCTCTTCTAGGGTTTTCCACGTATTTCTGTATATTCTTGTTTTTCATTTTCTTTTGCCTATTTTTGGCTATTTTCTAATAAACTGGTATCAAAGCGAGAGCCAGTTTCGACGTCTACAATGGCAACAATGAAATACGATATTCCACTTTTGGATCGCAACACTAGATTTTTGCTATGGTAGGCTAAGATGCGGGCTGTGCTCGCGCAGATAGGTTTAGATCATGCACTTCTAGGGTTTGATAAGATGCCCTCAACATGGTCAATGGAGGAGAAACAAAGTAAAGATCGAGAGGCTCTATCTCAAATTCATCTTCGTCTGTCAAACCAAATTCTACAAGACACTCTAAAGGAGAAAACCGCTGCTGTGTTGTGGTTAAAGTTGGAGTAGCTGCGCAAAACGAAAAGTCTGACCAACAAGTTGCACTTGAAGCAGCGATTGTATTTTCATCGCATGACAGAAGGTACATATTTAGAAGATCACTTAACTGTCTTTAAGAAGATTAACTCTGATCTAGAGATTTTGGAGGTTAACTATGATGAAGAAGATGTATGATTGATTTTATTGTGTTCGTTGCCTCTTCATATGCAAGTTTTTGAGATAATATTCTATATAGTCATGAGACTCTTACACAATAAGAAGTATATGGCGCTTTCTTTTCCAAGAAGAAGATGGAGCATCTTGTGGTTGGATCTGAGGCTCAAGCCTATTCGAGGAAGGACACAGGAGAGGAATTCTGGTGGTGGTGAGAGAGGCAAATTGAAATCCAATAATAGAGATTAAACCTGCAAGTACTACAAGAAAAAAGGCCACATCAAATCTATATGCTATAAATTGTAGAATAAGAATAAGAGAGGTGCTGCTAATGAGAAGGGAAAACAACCGAAAAATCCAGTGAAGCCAATGTTGTACAAGATGACTACAGTGATGGAGAACTCCTAGTTGTTTCTAAAGGCGACTCTAAACCTTGTGAGGATTGGTTTCTTGATTTAGACTGCACATTTCATATGTGTCCTAATCGGGACTGATTTTCAACATATGAAAGTGTCTACAGGTGCTGTGGTGAAATAATGCATCTTATAAGATACCTGGTATTGGAATAGTCATAATTAAGATGTTTGATGGAGTTGTTAAGACATTTGTGGATGTGAGACAAGTCCTAAATTTAAAAAGGAATCTTATCTCTTTGAGTACTCTTGATTCGAAAGGGTACAAGTATACTGGTGAAGGTGGAGTCCTAAAGGTTAGCAAAGGTGCTCATGTTGTGATGAAAGGACTAAAAAAGTCTGTGGAATTATATGTCTTATAGGGTTCTATAGTTACAAATGATGCAGCTGCCACTACTCTTTCCTTGTTAGATGATGACGTTACTAAGCTTTGGCATATGCGTCTAAGGCATATGATTGAGAATGAGATGGTTGAATTGAGCAAAAGAGGACTTCTTGACGGTCATAGCATTAGTAAATTGAAGTTCTATGAACACTATTTTTGGAAAGCATAAGACAATCATATTCACAAAAGACATTCACAACACAAAGGAAACACTTGATTATATACATTCTAATCTCTGGGGGCCATCTAGGGTGCCTTCTAAAGGAGGTGCTAATTATATGCTAACAATCATTGATGATTTTTCTAGAATAGTTTGGGTGTTCTTGTTGAAGAATACCTTCAAGGAGTGGCAAACTATGATTGAGAAGCAAACAAGGAAGCAAGTAAAATATCTTCGCACAGATGATGGCTTGCGTTTTGTTCTAATGAGTTTAATGCTTTATGCAAGTCAGAAGGAATTGTGACGCATCATACAATTTCGCCATACTCCGCAACAAAGGTGTCGCAGAGCAAATGAATAGGACTTTGACGAAGAAGGTATGTTGTATGTTGTCCAATGCTTGTTTACCTAAGTCATTTTGGGCCAAAGAAACTTGTACAGCTTGTTTTCTAATTAACCGCTCTCTTTCAACTGTTATTGACAAAAAGACTCCATAAGAGGTATGGAGCCTATGCTCATGTTGATAATGGAAATCTGCAACCTAGATCTATAAACTGTGTTTTTATTGGCTATAAGTCGAGTGTTAAGGGTTATAAGTTATGGTGTCCAAAAACCATAAAAGTCATAGTCAGTAGAGATGTTATTTTTTTATGAAACTGCTATACTTCATGACTCATCTTCTAGATATTCTTGTAATAAAAACCAGCAGAAATCTAGCACACATGTGGAGTTTGAGATTGGGTTAGGTTCTATACCAAAGTCTATATTTCAGTTTAGCTCAGAGCTACAGGGTGGTGTTGCTTCCTCATCTTCACCACCACCAACACCACCTATTGCTAATGATAAGCCTAGAAGAGATGTTAGATGTAACGACCCGAAATTTTAATGCACTGAAAATGCATTAAATTAAGGATTAAATTGAGATGAAAGTGCAAATTAAGGAAGAATATCGTATAATAACATGGAAATTATACGGTATTGGAATAATACAGTGTAAGGAAAATACACTGATGAAATTATGCAGTATGAAAATTACACTGTCAAAGTAATGCAGTGTAAGAATTAGACTGCTGTAAAGTCACACAGTACAGAATTGGACTGTATAAAAAGTGTTTTTCACACTTTTTCATATAAAAGCAAAAAGAGAAAAAAAAAAGAAAAAAAAAGAGAAATTCGAGATAAACTCGGGACTTTCTCTCTCTTCTTTCTCTCTCTAGTTTCTCTCTCCTCACACAAAAGTGACTTTGAGATTTTGAGCTCCGTTTTCGACACCTCCCGCACCGTTGGAAAGATCTCGACGAGCTGAGCTCAACGGTGTGCCGAGCAGCCCGAAATGATGCCGGAGGAAGGCCCACGCGCCGCCTAAAGTGGCGGTGGAAGCCATTTTTCCCGAGCTGAGATCTTCGCCGTCCGACCACCAATCGAGGTGATTTTGGTCTCTATGGACTCAGGGTGAAGAGAGGAGCAAGATGGTACCAAGTTCCCAGCTCAATTCTAGCCGGAACGGCCTCGACGGAGTAGCTCCGTCGCTGCCGTGGCACCACCGCAGGAACCGTCGTTCCCGGCGGCGGTGAGGCACACCGCCGGTGCCAATGGACTCAGAATGGGACGGAGAGTGGAAGCCCCACACCAATTGCACGACCCAATCTACAGTTGCCGGAGAACGAGCTCCGCCCGCCACCGCCGTCGTGGAGGAGCTTGCGTTTGCCGTTTTGGGCCTCGTTGCCCCAAATTGATTGGGGGAAAACGCTCAGAGGCTCACGGGGAAGCTCTTGGAGCTTCCAATTTCACGAAACCACCACGGGAAGGCGGAGAACGGCCTCCGCCTTGGAGCGCCGCCGTGGTGGAGGTGGGACGGCCGTCCCACGCAGTGTCGAGCGACCCCACTATGGGGGAAATGCTCAGAGGGTCACGGGGAATGTTTTCCCCAGCCCAATTTCGCGGTAGCATCGCCGAAAATGGCTGATCGGAGCCGCCGGTGTGGCCGAGAAACCCGTGCTCGATTCGAGCAATTGGAGGTCGAGTTTCATGAAATTGACCCCACCAATGGACTCAGGAGGGTCGATTTAGGGGGGGGTAGGCTCAAGCCCAGCCACCATCGAGGCCAATTGACGGCGGTCAACCGCCGGTCAACGGCAGTCAACGCCGGTCAACGGCCGGCCAAGGCTCGTTTTGGGATTTTGTGATCTGGACCTCCGATCGATGATCCAAGACCGCCTCCCGACTCGTTTCGATGCTCTGAACGCAACGGTGTCCTCCGTTTGAGCTAATTCCACTCCGATGAAAATCATCCGGTACCGACTGCACACGGATCGAGGCGATTCAAACAGCAGTATCGGAGTCCAGAAGGATATGTTCAAGGATGAATGATCTCCAGGAAGTATTCTTAGCCATGTATGGTAGCTCGAGGAGCACTGTAGAGGATGCTTCCTATACTGTGGATACAGCGAGGTACAACCGGACACGCGTAGCTCGGAGTCCAAGTAAGTGACAGTCTCGCTTACAGTATGTACTGTATTAAATGCATTGTGATAGATGCTCAGTTTTAAGGATTTTAAAGTTCAGTTAAGGAAAGAATGAAGGAAAATGACACCAAGGGCAAAATGGTCATTTTATGAAAAATGATCAAAACGGACCCGAAACGCCCGATGTCAGGACACGTTTCTTAGTGGTGATTTTTCATGTTATGTATGTCATGGAATGTTAAGTTACGTAATGAGTATGGTTAAGTCACGAAATGGACGAAAAACCCGTCAAGGGCAAAATCGTCATTTTTACGAAAATGGCTAGAACGGAGCCGGACGCTCCGACTTAGCATAACGTTATTAGACGAAAAATGTTTCGTAATACGTTGAGTAACGTAACCGTCATGTGTGATGAGAGATTTAACAAGGAATGTTTAATGCTTACGTTTTATTATCAATCGAGTGGATTGATAAATAGAAAGACTATTAATGAGTCGGCTGTCGTATGATCAGGACACAGGAGCCGACTAACGAAAGAAAAAGA